>DWMR01000618.1:0-11762 GCA_018245355.1 Dalla costala
AATGTTTTGACTAAGAACATTAAGCCTACTTGTGTGCGTGTCGGCAAGCGTAAGTACACGACACTACCGCACACGTAGCAACGTTTTATGCATCACTTTAGGCCAAAGACTTCCTAGCCTAAAGGAACGTCGTCGTTGCTTTAGGCTCATTTCATTGTATGACACTTACCGTCTATGCGTTATAAGTCTATGGCATTTGTCATAAAAAAATATAGGTATTTTTCAGGTAATGCTGCCAAATGTGGTGTGGTTGTCTGTGACCTAATCTTGTATAGTGAAAAAATTAAATTATTGGAAACTATTCAATCTTATTTTATTAATACCAAATCAAATTACTGTCATAGTCAAAGCAGGAACACGTGAGGCACGTGAGGGTGCTATTTTTGAGATTAATATAGCCTAAGATAGCAACATTCTTTAAAGTCATAGGTACAATTTGAATTGGCAGTTGTTGCAGTTTTATTGTAGGAATCATGTAGGAATGAGCACAGACTAGGTAGTAATGAGGCACACCAAGAGACCCGTAGACCCCCACGACTTTCGCCCGCCGACTTAAAGCAATTGTGTTTTACCTTTTATCTCAGAACAATAACTAAAGCAACATGACACTAAAGTTTTGTACAGATTACATGACATTCGATTTAAAAGTGTCAAAACAATTATATCATCTGTGACATGTGAGTGAACCGTGAATGTAAACGGAATAACGGAACGTTATGTTATGTTTATTTACGTGCAAAAGTCAATCACACGCAAATCACAATAGTCATTACGCACAAAAGCAAAAATTCAAGTGTGATGATCTTAAAACATTAATAAAGATGTTGTGGTATCTTCCATGGTCTGAAAGCATAAAAAAGAGGGCGTGTAGATACCTCCTCCAGCGTTATTTGGGCAATTTCCTCGAGGAGAAGCTGACTCTAAATCAGCTGAGTGTCGATCTATACAATGGAACAGGCACGGTATCAGATGTTAGCCTTGATTGCGAGGTAAATATTAGTTTATTTGTTATTCTCTTAGCTTATCAATCCGATGTAGTCTTTCTAAACGTTTTTTTCAATGCCATTCTTACGTCCTTGACTTGTAAATGCGCATAACATTTATTCAAAGCAACACGTGTTACTAATATTGTCACCGAACAAAGAAAACTTTGGTTACAATGTTATTGATTGTTTTTCTGAGGCACGTCCAGAATAAGAAATTATCAAGGACTAGCAAGATATTTATCTAACAAACCTCACTTGAACAATTGATAATATTTACAGTATCTAATAAATCTATTTAACAGGGTGCAAGGTCACTCAGATAATGTAGACAGACATGGACTTAATTCATACTTCTTTTGTTTTTAAATTCTACTCATACAGATAGTAGACACAAAGTAGTTATGTTATTGCTTACTAGCGTATCCACACAGCTTTTGCCGCGAAAAATATCTTATTATCATTAGATTCTTTAAATTGACATAACTTTTTTATTTATTAGCTGATTGAAATCAGTTGAACACTTAATGTTAAGTGAAGATTACTACAATACATTAGTGAAAACCACACCCAAATCAGTTAAGCCGTTTCTGAGATTAGCATGTACAAACACAGACAAACATAAAATTTCTAAAAATCATTCTATTGGGTTCTATTGCATTATTAGTTAATTGTTTTTCTCATATATCTTCTATGTAAAGACAGCAACCAGTTACAATTTAATTATATTATAAGTAATATAGGTGTATAAATAAAAAAAATTGAGCATTTTGACAGAACATTACTTACACCAATAAACTTAATCAAGCATGTTACCTTGGAATAGATGAATATATTTATTTCCTTCCTGATTGTAAGTGATATTGATGTGTTAGAATCATGAGTAAAGTGACAAGACAATCACACTATAATATAATTTTATTGACATTTTAAAATCAATCAAAGACGAAAGCATGAATGTTAAATTATATGTGTTAATACTATCCTGTACTATGCTGTGATATCATCATCACACATAATTACATAGTGTTAACACATGTAATACCACCATAATACCACCTTGTATAATGTGTCTGCATGAGTGCCTTGTTTGTCACTGTTTCTAAGTGTGTATGTTTACAATACAGTTGGTTCTATCGATCTATATTCAGAGGCCATAAGACTGGTCAATGACATCAAGTAGAGCAGGCGTATGTCCAGCACCTTAAGGCTGATGCATGGATGGATGGATTTATCTGGAATTACTAACTTAAAATGGTTTATCAGTGTGGCCAATATATTCTAATTGGGAGCTATGAGATTAGAGAACAGTTTGGGTTGATGTGGATGTTAAAAATAAAAACTTATAACTTACTAACACACTGTACACCAAGGCTACTACAGAACAACAGGGTGTTATCAACAGAGTGCTGTTGGTAACACCCTGTTGTTATTTACAATAGCAACATGCTAACAATATAAAGGTGAGCATATTAAATGGTAAGCACTAATGATGATAAACCAGTTAAAATTCTGTCTTTTTACTTTAGCAGCATAGCATCTAGAACCTCAAATCCCAGGCACACCCCCCCACTGAGGTTTTTAGCCAATGTATAAAATGTTAAATATAACTGGCTTTAATCGTCATTGTAAACCTGCACACCACAACAGTTCTCAAGGATGTGTGAAGGCTACCAATACGTACTTCACCAGTAGTGTGCTATCGCTGTAACCCTCTTATTCTCAATCTCGTTTTAGTACTCTTGCAACTGGTTGAGAAACTACTGGTTGATTGGCTGGTTGGGAAAATAGTTTCTCCAACAACCATCACTCAAATTTTTTTTTTATGAAATATCACCTTACCCGTATTATATAAATAAATAAAATGATTTTAGGCACTCAATGAGCTGGGCGACGCACAGAACTGGCCACTGGAGATAGTTGATGGGCAAATGCAAGAGATCACTGTCACCATTCCCTGGTCTACTCTGTTCAAAGATGACTCCAAAGTTGAGATCAATGGACTGTCCCTCACTGTTCAGCCTAAAGTGCGGGTGGAACAAGGTAAAAATAGTAAAAAGTGTATAAATCATTCAAATAACGGCCAGTCTGAATTTATGTTTTCCGTGTGTTCTCTTACAGTATCCTCAATGTTGGAGTCTATGTGGTCATCCATGTCTTCCTCAATGCAGCTTGCTGCAGAGTGTCTCCGGGAAGAGGCTGGCCCTCAGGAGTCCAATCCTGTGGAGGGCATTGAGATGTTTGCCCATGCAATTGATTCAAGTAAGTATATTTTTTATTTTTTAAACAATTTACTTGCTGGGATTGAGAAAAATCGCCAATTTCCAATTTGCACTTGGCAAATTGGCTGTTGTTACCCCATCTGAGTTTGAATAGAAACCCTTTCTTATTGAACATAAGTAATTTTAGATGACGTATTTTAGAATGCTTAGCACCGACAGGGCCTGAAGTTGCCTTAATATTTTTTTTATTTCAGTTTTAAGCAGAGTAAAAGTCAAATTTGTAAACACAAAGATTAGAATAGAACACGTGCCCAAAAATGGGGATAGGGGCATAGCCTTGGAAATTCACATACAAAAGTAAGTTTAAAAAATTCACTACCCTAACTAATAGAATTTTAATTGAATAATATTCTCTTAAGTTTGTCTAAAATTAATTTTGCGGTTTCAATCTAATTTTCAGTATTGACTACTTTGATGAAGCCGGTTCAGAGCCGATGCCAGAAACGACCGATCCCGAGAAATCTAAAACTTACGTAGTCGCTACATACACAAACAAGAAAATAAAGTTCACCGGAGTCACCTTATACATAGACGAATTCCCATCAAAACTGCGCACCATGGCTCCCAGTCTTATCATGGAGAAATCCGCGTCATCACAGGCTGACAAGTCGGACTGCACTTCAGTGGAGACCCCCGACGCAAACTATCAAAGTACACTCTCTGATGTGTTCTATGAGACTAGAAGTGTCATATCAACTATTGAAAGAGACCCAATAAAAGATATAATTGAAGAACAGAGCCATTTAGAAAACACTAGAGAAGCGACGCCTGAAGAAAAGGCAAATCAACCTGATCCCATATTGTTCGCAAAGTTGACTGGGCAACAGGAACTGGCTTTGAAACTCAAGCATTCGGAAGAAGTGGAAGGCCCTAAAATTGAAGTGAAAATTTTGCTGGGATCCTTTGTATTGTTATTGACACCGCGACAGTTGCACACACTGATTGAATTGGTGAATGCTCTGAACCAGCCCGACTTAGAAGATACCAGGTTCGTAGGCCATTATTGAAATCTTTGACAGACTGTCTTAAATGGAACCACATCCGTTTGAGCGATCGATGTCATGGTACTAGGAGCTCAGCATTGGCCAAAGACGACTTAACGGTTGTCTTGTATAATAACTATAATAATATAACTTTCGTCCACTCATTCGGAAAGCCATACTAACTTTTTTCCAACCCACACCATAAAAGTTTTACTTCTTGCGCGTGCACACACTGATACCAGTTACCAGATGGTAAATAGTCAAAAGTATTAACTATTTAACTTTAAATAAATCAATAATATTATGGTGTGTTGACTCAAATACATGAATAATGCATGTATCTTGAGTCATACGTCATAGTTCAGCTTTGTTTAGTCGAGAGGTATGCATTATTTATATTGAATTGTATTTTTCAGTAACATACCCCTCCGATCCAGCGGTATGAACATGCAGTGCAAACCAATGAAACAAGCAGACTTCCAGTTAATAGAGGCCCAGCTTTTAGGCAACCTAGAACAGCAGAGCACTAAGTTGACTGGAACGTACGGCTGGTCTGGACCTAATCTTGGTAAGCTCTCTTTTATTCAAAGAAAATCTGCCAAATATGCAATATACACTGATGTAAGTTATGGTTGCCAGTTATCGAATACAAATTTCAATAATAATAATAAAATCAATTTATTTCCACACAACTTATGGAATTAACTAGAGCTAAAATTAATGGGCAGAAGGGCAAAAGAAAGTGAAAACTTAGCCTGACTCAGGATTATGACATGCAGCAATGTTTTTCAGCCACCCCCTCCTCCCTGAGACGTTAGGCGGGAGTAACGAATTGGCGGCTCCCGGTTACCCACAAGCATTTCCAGTCCAATCATTCTCTATTCCTCTTGTATGTGTGTGTGTGTGTGTGTGTGTGTGTGCGTGCCTTCCCTTGTCCCTTATCTCCGTGGCCCGGCGGGCTAAACCTAGTCTCATACACAATAAATAGTAAATGTATAGATTAACTTTATATTCACACAGAAGATAGTGAGATGGAAGGGGAGAAGTTCCATCCTATGAGCTCGGGCAGCCAGATGGGCGAGAGCTTCACCTCATCCGTCAGTTCCAGCACAAGCATGACTTCCAGCATCAACATGCCCACCGCCCAGCCGCGTATCAAGAGGAATAAGAAAGGTGACCTTTTTAAGTAAAACTTCTTTAGCTTGGAGGGGGGACTTTCTAAAGCGCGTTACGGAAGTGGCGGTTATGGCTGTGAAGTGGCCAATGATTATTTATGAGTATGCCTACACTGTTTTTTATTTATCCACGTCTGATAGAGCGATCGATGTCATGGTACCAGGAGCGCAGCATTGGCGGAAGATGACTCTCTCGCACGTGTCCTATCGCGTATATTGCCTAGGTAGTAGTGACGTACCTTCAGCGTCACCTATTTATCATCAGTATGCCTAAAGTCGTTAACATGACAATTTGATTGATTCGTCATTTGATTGGAAGACAAACATTAAATACATATTATTAATTTTCAGTTCCACATATTGATGGGGACCCAACGGCTGAAGTGTGTCATGTCAGCCTCAGAATAGCATCTTTGTCTTGCGTACTGCTACACAAGGTAAGAATTTATAAGGTACTAGTGGATGCCCGTGATGATACTCGGGTTTCAAAGACTTCCGTGGCGCGTTGGTTAGTGAGCCTGGCTGACGAGATAGATTATAAAGTACAGCATTCGATTTGGCAGACAAATGTGTGTACTGAGGTCTTGGGCGTAAAATTGTGTTGTTTTCTCTGTCCGCCACCCGCAACACAGGGAATCCTAGTGCGGGGTTTCGTTTATTTAAAATATTGTATTGCCATTTCGTGTATGTTTAGAAATTATTACTCCTTATAAACATTTGTATCAATCACTATAAGCGCCATACCAAATTTCTTTTTACTCTCTCTTTAGTGAGATAAACCTTAACATGATATTTCAGGATATTCTGATTACTTCACTTATGAACACAGACACAATACTACCAAAATCGGCGACGAAAATGCAGGAAGTGTCGCGAGAATTCTTCGCACAAATATCTGCGGCGACCAGATTCGACGATATATCAGCCGTGAACAACATGTTCGATACAGCCACACAGAGAAATCATTTGAGGTCAGTAAAAACACGCCTACTACTCATTGTTTTGTCCTCTACCCAAAGGTTGTCTAGATGAGATCGCTCTTTAGTGATAAGACCGTCTTTTATACTGTGTCTTCTGTGGTGTTCTTATGTTGCTGTAATTACTTTGTGTGTACAATAAATAGTATGCTATCTATCTTTCTACTACCTGATAGCGGCCCATTGGAGGGCACGGAGCTCGCCTCACATTTCCAGGAGGCCTGGAGCGTACTGGTTAATTAAATAAAAATATTTAACGACAACCACCAGACCCGACTGATTAACATCCTGCAGGAAACTATCGTGAGGAGAACTTCACATGCCTGAGAGGTCTCCAGAATGTTGACAAGGGCGTGTGAAGTCATCCGATCCGCCTAAGGCCTAGCGTATGGACACAAACCACTAAGACACAAGAATCAGGTTAATCTGGACGTTTTGTTTCTGCAGACACAGTTAAAAGCACCGAAGGTTCCTGCAATACCTGCAAACTTAGGAGGTACTCAGTCCCAACAGAGACATGTGCATTCCTAGTATGCAGTGGCCTGTGCGATTATTACTATTTTTATTTTATCATAGAATTCTCACGTCGGACATGAGCCTGGACGGCAGCGAGAAGGTGACGTCGCACGGCAGTCAGACAATGTGCGAGGCGGCAATACGCCATCTGCTGGTGCGGGAGTGTCTGTACTACCAGGGGGACAGCTCTGATGCGCCGCAGAGCTTCGACTTGATACGTTTCGAGCGTAAGGGTAAGTACTTATAATCAGATCAAAGAGGTTAAGCAATGTCGGGAGCCCATTGGCTGGCCGCTAGGACATCGGATATGGGTTTGGATGACAGCGAGAAGGTGACGTCACACGATGACTATGTGCGAGGCCGCGATACGCCATCTGCTGGTGGCATGCTGGTGGTAAAGATTATTAGGAAACTATCAGCACATTCAACACTGATGATGATGATGACTAAATGACCAAGATGATGAAGATGGTGTGTACTCCAGTTTAAGCCTTGTTCAAAACGTAATTAAAAAGTTTGTAAAGTACCCTAAAGACTATTTTGTGCCTGATTATTTAATTTCTTTAATATCTAATAACATTTTGTTTCACAGAAGACGAAGATGCGGTCAATGGTGGTTCATCGCGCTCAAACATCAAAGTGAACTTCAAGCAAACTTCCAAGTACATGAGAGTGTCGGGAGAGAAGAAATTAGTTTATCCAACAACGGATATTGTGTATGTTCTTTCTCTGAATTAAATAATAATAACTTGATTTTACTTAGAAGTTAGATATATGCTTTTTATATTAGACGTCAACCACACTCTTCCGCGCTAAGCAATCGACAAATACTTATTCGATGCGGTTCGTGCTATGTCCGCAGTTCTTTATATAAATCGCTTACGTTTTTATAACTTCAAATTACTGATTATACCAAATGACGTATCTATAACGTTACGAATACTTTCTTGATTGTGGTTCGTACTAAGATCTTCAACTCTTTTAATCCAGAGTAAAATGCACTCCATTCCAAGTGGACGTAGACCTGGGTGTTCTCGAGCGTATGTCGGCGACGTTCTTCAGCGGGCCGGAGACTCCGCCCACTCAAACCACGCCTTCTTCACCTCAAAACCAAGTCAATTTCTCTCTACAGTGCCCCAATCTCAACGCAATTCTCAGGTAATATTTATTTATTAGGTTGTGCACTGCATTTGGTCTAAAACAAAATACACACAGAAACAACAGCAATACAAACGACCAAGACCCGAGAACTAACCCGTACTTACCTAACTACTTAACTTATATCATTGGACTATTCATTAAAGGTTCTTGAATCAAAAGTTATTAAAATTGTTTAAGTCCGTTGACGGCTTAAGTGGCGAGAGCTGGCCACTGGCTTCCTTTTTCAAATAAAAAAGAAAACAAAATCCTGTAGGTTCCCAATAGCGGACCTGCGGCCTGGTATTAACCGTGAGACGCGGCGCGTGCGGCCTGACTACCTCGTGCTTCGCTTCCAGAACGCCACAGCCGGCTGCCAGCAGGCGCCGAGCGCGCGCCCGCTGCCCACCACGCTCACCATCAAGGCCACCACCCTCGACCTGTACTACCACGTGAGATCTTCCCTAATGTCAGAACATTGTAGATTTTCTATAGCAGCCTGCAGAGTTCCACTTCCAGAATGCCACGGCGGGCTGCCAGCAGGCGCCGAGCGCTACCACGCTCACCGTCAAGGCCACCACCTGTACTTACCACGTGAGATGTTCCCTAATGTCAGAACACTGTCGGTTCTCTATAGCGGATCTGAGGACGGCTAACTTGTGCTCTGCTTCCAGAACGCCACGGCCGCCTAGATATGTTTGATTTTTGATTCGTCTTTTTTTCTAATGGACAGCTGCTGATGTTCCTGTTGGCCTTAAGAGCCTCTTACTTTTAGGCAATACTTTCATAAAAGTTTTTTTAAATGATCTATCTATAAAGCGGTATGATGCATGCTCATGGCTTGTATCAATGTGCTAACATTTCTTATTTTTAGGAAAACGACTCAGTGCCCGGAACACATGTCGCTCAAACAACAATGGACGATGCGTCGTTTGAGGGAAACATCTTGCGTGGAAACACCACTACACCTTTGCCGATGTTAGTATGCAGTTTGTTATTCAATAGTTTGTACCCTGAAGACAGCATGACGCAATCGAGCCATGCCGAATCCAATAACATTATTTAAGCCGCGGTGACACAGTTAAAGTCTATTTGGACAAGCTTTGATCATAATTGACTTTCATACCAGTTGATACATAACAGTTACTTGGATCAGTTTCTTATTCTAGCATTCAACGTGAATACAACTTAACTTGGCATATTCACCACGCATTATATCAATAACTTCACATTGACTGTTGTAGGATATCGTTGACATTCAAACCCAAGGAGACGAGCAAGGGCGCGTTTGACTCGCTGAGCGACGAAATGGCCTTCGAACCCAAAAACCTAAACCCCATGACGACGTCCATGTACATCATGAACAACCTGAAGAGCACGCTGCCCAGCCCCTTCAGCGGGAAGAAGATGGCCCACCAGAGTATCACCAAGCACGAAACTGATAGTCAGAGTAAGTTGTAATGATTGGCGTGAACGCGCGAACGGTGTGTGACCGACCCGAGTGTTAGAAGTTCATGACTAAGAACTTCCGGCTTATTTTTCGAATACACAGTTGCTGTTAGTTTACCTTAGTATTTACCTTTGTAAGTTAATAAAACTGGACTTAAAATGAAAATGCTTTAAGTGAATTCTGTGGGGCAGAAAAACCTACGAAATTATGCCACTACCAACCATCCCACTCCTGGCTTGCTTAACTTTCTTGAAATTGACATACCATAGGCGCATCGTGTAGGGTGAAATGGGCCCTAAATTTGTTGAATTTGACCTTGAATTTAGAGTCATATACGTTTCCAGGTCAAGAAGAGGAGTTAGTGGTACCAGGCACGGAGGAAGAGATGGCAGAGTTCTGCAGCAGCTCGGTGGAACACGCAGCCATCCACCTGGACTTCAACCTGCCAATACTTAGCTTGCAGCTCGAGTGCGTACGCCTTCCGTTTATCTTATTTTCTACGTGTCCTTTTACATGGTGCAGGTTCTTCATACAATTTTTTTTAATAAAATTTCATAACTATATGTTTTTGCGTGATTTAGTAACAAATTGATGCATCCATGCTAACAAACTTAAGTATTTATTAGGATTGGTCTTCCTGGAAGTACAGGAGCATACTTAAATACATTTTTAGTAGACTTAGACTAGGGAGCGGACGTAAATAAATTATTAAACGTCATCCGCTCACTTTCCTTTTGCTGAGACGGGCCTTCTCAGGCGTCCCTCTAATGGACCGAAATTAGTCAGGTGATCCTGCTAAGTTTAACGTCATACCCCCTCTTTGATCCGTCCATCCAAGCCTTTAAACTTCCACTGCTGAGCATAGTTCTCGCCTTAATCGGCGCCGTTCCGCACGGTATTGTACTCTCTAAATCCAGTGGTTTCCCGCACTTTTCTTCAGGTCTTCAGGAGCCCAGTGGTGGTCATAGTTCCTCTAATCGGCCCGGTATTGTGCGCTCTGCATAAAGCGGTTTCCTGCTAACTTCTTCAGGTGATCAGTCCATCTGGTCGGAGGGCGACCTGCCTTTTTCCGAGTTGTGGTTTTGTTGTGTATGTATTGTTGTGTGCTAGTGTGCGTGGCTGCGACCACAGACGTGTGTCAGTTGATAGAATAAAGCAGTGCGTTGGTAACCGGCTTACTCATTACATCCCCTCCCGTGTCCGCGTATCTAGCAGTGGCGACGAGGATGGGAACCATACAAAATACTCAGCACGATACCATGATTCTAACAGCGAAACCATAGCGCTGATTTCCAGTGCGGCACGTTTGTGTGAAAGTTCGGCCGGTTAAACTTCACTTACACCCTTAAGCAATTTTATTTTTTAATTATATTTTAGGTATCAATCATAATTCTACTTGCTGTTGCCCCCAAGTTCGTCTGCATTAAATTTATAATGTTTTTAGTCACTCAGGATCTGTAATGTTCCTAAAAGTACCTATCCTATGACTTTTTCCGTGACTCAAACTATCTCTCTAGAAATTCTAAGAAGATCGTGAAGGCGGAGATATCCAACAAATAAACTAACATTCCGCATTTATAATACTCGAAATAATAATCCTACTAATATACATTTATAATACTTCATTTAATTTAAGTTACTCGCTTCTCTCTACTCTTCAACAATGATACTAGTATAAAAATATAACTGAAAAAGGACATATAGAAAGAGGCGCTGATATTGTATGACGGCACGTAATTGGAATTCCAGGAGGAATTGTAATCGATACATAATATTAATGCATCGAATGGGACTCCCATTACGGCTCCAACAGACATGTCGGCGGAGGCAATGTGACGTGTGTGAATTCGTGGAATAATTGGGATACAAAAATGTTTTTAAAGGTACCCGCGGAGCTTTCACGTTTTTAGGGTTCCGAATTCGAAGGGAACTCTGTTGTTTACGCTCTGTTGGTTGATTTGGTGTGTCCATTTATTTCTTAAAGTATTTATAGTATGAACCTAATACTTAGCTGTAAGTATCTTGAGTATATTAGCTAGGATTGGTCGTGAAGGAAAACACGATAACGTAAAATTTTCTCGATATAAAAAATTCTTAAAATAGGCTCTAATTGTTTACTCTTTTCCATGTCACCGCGATGTTTTTAACATATAGTGCTTGAAATTATATTTAAAACATAGTCAATAATCGCACCTAAATTTTCATGTAACATTTTCTTAATGCATGACGCAGTTTAAAAATAAGAAATAAAAATGTTGT
>DWMR01000619.1:0-11759 GCA_018245355.1 Dalla costala
ATATCTTTTTTAGAGGTGACAATAAAGTTTTTAATAAATAAATAAACTATCAAACATACTCTTATACGTTTGTGGCCAGCAGAAATAAAGAAACGCGAATGGGGATTTCCATCTAGTTACAAGTAGCTCTACATGGAAGGATATCGATGTCGCGTTAACTGGAACGGTTAATACAATATTGCGATAATCTATGTAAGTACAGAGTTTCATATTTAATACATACTGTTAAGTATGAATTTATTGTTAGAGGAATATATGAAACGACTGATTAATATAGTTATTTGTGATATGATATGCAATCGAAGTAGCTAAACGCACATGTAATCTATCACATGTTACGTGGTCGCCCCATAGATTTCTTTACTAACTAGGGCTGCAATGCCGTGCCAAGTCCCAAGCTGCTTTTGAGGACGTTTCGTATGTAATCCTAATCAAAGCGGGAATTAAGTGGCCACTGCTACCCATAGACACTGGTAAAGTAGATAGATAAAATACTCTTTATTGTACACACGAAGGATTTACAGCAACATAAGTACACTATAGAAGACATAGTACAAAAAGCGGTCTTATCGATTAAGAGCGATCTCTTTCTAACCTTTGGTTAAAGGACAGAATAGATGAGAAAATAAACCATCATTGAACTTGTTTTCGAAGTTGGTCACAGATACATTGCTACTAAGGACGGTGATGGATGGATGGAAGATGGCAACGAGACCCTTCAGAACTGTACGACCGAGTATCACCCTCGAAGCGGTTGAATTTCGGACAGTGTATTGTATGCTGCCTGTTACTTGCGGTTAGAGTGGACTAGAAAAGTGAGAAATTGCAAATACATTTTCCCATACATTTGATATGGCAAATTAAGACCGGGTTTTTACCGTACCTACATAAGCATCTACTAGGTAGGTATCTACTATCGGAATAAAATACGGAAAACTCTATTAATATATTGACCGTGACCAGATTATTATTATTACTAGATCGCTCATGAGGTACCTTACCTACTGTATGTTATGTAAATCAATATATTTTACGGTATTTAATTAGGTACAAAAACTACTCACTACTTTTATTAATATTATAATGTTTTTGTTGGTTAGTCGTTCTTTCACGAAGCAACAAAGCAGCGGATCGACGTGATTTTTTTGCTTAGGGTTAGTTTATGGGCCGGTGAGTATCATAGAGTGGGATATATTTATGCATTTTAGGCGGGCGGAGCCACGGGGAAAGCTAACTTACTAACTACATATTTAAATAATGCTACCTTGCAAAATTTATTAGTGAGTTTCAATTATAAATTAAGCTCGTTTACGAGCAGAGATGGAGATCTGATTGAAGCATAAGCAAACACCAATAACAAGTTAATCATGCCACGTAACGACTCAAAACGAATGCAAAATGTTCTCCAATGAGACAATGGAAAAGTTTAAGACAAAACGGAATGAGTAAGCGTTCCGTTCGAAGGGTATTTCGATTTAATGAAAACTGAAAATTAGTATCGGCGTAATGTGCAATTTAATTTGCCTGTCGTAACGTTCTCGGAGTACGTCAATCTGCAGATTACTGTTTAAGAGGGTTCTAGACGCGGGCGTAGAAAGTTGTGGCGCGACTCGACGGCGCCTGCGTATGTCCTGCACTCCGCATTCTCCTGTCCAAGCAATAAAACACAACTAAAAAGCGCAAAATGTGTCCGTTCAGCTAAACAAAGTATATCTCGATGTGCTTTCAGCGCAGCGCTTCCTAAACTACTCCGCTTGGACGGCTGCGACATTGTAAGGCTTTACCTACTTAGAGGTCCGCTTCGAGACGAGACGCGCGCGACACTTATACGATTGATGATTATTCAATCACGCAGAACTCCATTCAGAATAGTTTGAGCGTGCTTGTTTACTCAAAAATGTATAGGAAGTAGTTGATAGGATTTAAGTTGGGGGTTAATTCCACAAACTGCCCTAAGAAGTTTTAGAAACGCTGCTGTGAGATAGAGAAAATAGACAATTATCGCGCACATCCAAGTGCACGCCTATCCCGGCTAAGAATAAAACTCTAATGAATAGTTTGTTGCCCCCAAACGCGGCCATTTCATAAAATGGACTACTAACGCTTTTCAAAATTACTTTGTAGTTTGCTATAGCATTATCTCCCAATAAGTTAAGGGCACTTAAGAATCTACGTACGATTTCAATTTTTACAGAGATTAATAAAGTCAATATAAGGCAATATTCACGATTATTGTAAACAAAATCGTCACGGTACTTCCAAATTTTAGATCTTCCTAAGTTAGGAAAATGAAATATTATATCTAAGCATCAGATAATTTACTATATAATAAAAAAACAACATAAGAAAGTAACAGCATTGGGGAAAAAGAAGAATTGACAAGAACGGAAGAAGATTTAGAAATGTTATTAGTAGGGACTAGCACTCCTTTACCAATTTCGGCAATAAAAACCTTAGTCTACAACAGGACATACATTTTTAACATTCTCGTTTAATTAATCTAAGAAAAAATGTATTATAGTAAATCACAGTAAACTCTACGTAATAGAAAATATACTTGGAACCAGAAAATAAAGTTTCCGATACACCTACGTCAAGAATCGTTGAATAAGTAATAATCTATACTCATAAATTTTTACATAATCATTGATCACATCCGTCGGACATTAGCAATTAACATGGGCGTACGTCAGAAGAGCTTGTGACAAAAAATGTAATCCAAATACATACGTCTGCACGTCAGATCAGATCTCATGAAGTAACATGAATCGATTAGTTGCGTAATAATAAAAGTTGTATGAGAGTAGGAAAACAAAAATCAACCACATTTAACCACTTATTTTTCAATTGATCAAAGACTGGTATGGAGTGATCTTACGTGGCCACTGCGTCCTATAACCGACCTCGAATAGGATAAACCACCTGCCATAACTTTTCTGTAGCAAATGTTTATCACTAAATTTAACGCCTGATGTTTTAGTATGTATATTTATGTAGTATGGCATCTTGTTCTATTGTTTGTTCATGTATTGTTGTATACTTGTGTGTGTTGTAGTCTAGTTGTGGTTTTCCCTATTCAACGCTACAACCTACTACTACTTAAATCATCATTTCATCACTTACTCCTTCCCTAGTTACTGCTCGTCGTTATATTAGTACCCACCTTACAGCCTCCCATGTTGTAATACATATCAAAAGTACTAATAGCATCCAACATCAACTCCTGGTTGGTAGAATGCACACAGTGTCTCAGGTATTGAGGTTTCCAGTTTTCTTTCAGCATTTAACCGAGTGTAATTTATTCCACACGATCTCAAAAGGTCTGAGGTGCTTGTGCTTGTCTGGGGTTTGTGCCCCGGCTCCTGAATAGAGTAGGCCGAAATCTTAATCACTCGGCTGCTTTGTTCTGTACTAATTATTCGACAGCTTTCTTATTGTCTGTCATCCGCACAAGGACTCAAAATTTTTCATTCCACCATTTCGCTTCGCTTTGACATGTGAAGGCAAAAAGGAAAGCTCTGATTAAAAATCTTTGTTTATGCGCGCGAGAATGTCCACAGCTACAGCAACGAATCATACATTATAGAGACGTGTTGATTTTAGAATAGGTATATGGTACTAGCATTTGCCCGCGTCAAATTATATTTTCCATACAATATTTCACCTACTCTTCTACACCCTAAGAGAACGCGCCGTAGGATCAAATAAGAAAAAAAAGCCTCCGTTCTTTTCACCCGATTGCGTAAAAAAGTGGGTTATTTAGGGTTCACCTTCCTTCATCATCACCACTCCTATTTTCACACCAAATATCATAGGATCCATAGTTTTTGCGTAGTTAAATAACAAACATCCAATCACCTCACAAACTTTCGCATTTATTATGAGTTTTTGTCTGTCTTTATCTGCGTGTTAGATCGTAGTACTACTTCTATTTCTCTGACTATTATTGTCGTCAGGGTTTTTAACATGTCAGCCAATGTACATATAAATTTGATTTTGAACAACACGTATCTATAGCCAAATATTTATATAGTAGGTAGTTCGAACTCGCTCCAATTTCTGCAGCAAGAAAAATAAATTGTATCTTAAAGATTCCTTAGAAGTTATCTATCGTACAGACCATAGGGGATATAAATGGGGCCACGAGGGGTTCAACGAAGCAAATTGTGCAAGCAAACGTTACGCGTCCGAGATATATTACCGATTACGGTAATAGCGCTAATCTTTCGCCACCCATAGTCTCGAGAGGCATTACGAATACTAATAAAGAGAGGGAAACTGGCGAGTGGAGTCTAAGGGGGGAGATTTCATGAAAGAGAAGCCTTAACCTACATTTCAAAATGATTACAAAGGAATGTCACGAAGTAGCAAAACATTGTTTGGATAATGGTGGTGTATAAACAATCGTCGGCGAGTGCGGTTGCGGCCGGGTCGATGAACGACCTAGCTCGCGGGCCGGAGCCGCTGCGGCCGACGCGACGCGGCGACGACGACGGCTGCATGGCGCCCTCGATCCGTCTACGGCGGATTAGCAAGGAAAATTAATAGTCTACTACCATACAAAGAAGTTTTATAAATAGACACGTTACTCCTTTGCTGAACCGAAAAATGGCTGGAGATAACGCTTTATGTCTTTCGAGTGCTTCTAGTGTCTAGTTCTAGTTTGACTACTTCTTTGTCACGCCGCGTACCTAACTTAAACGGCTTGATGGATTTTAATAAACGAGGATTCGTTAGATTCGTCTTGGCTTGCAGAATGTCATAAAACCAATATGGCCGCCGTCAGCAATGTTTATTGCAAAAATATTTTAGTTTGGTTACATGGTTAACTGGGCGACACGTACCATTTTCTGTTCTTTCTACCAAAATTAACTCCAACATGTTCGCATATTTACGCAACCGGCACGCACGCAGCATTTGCGAAAATTTGTGACATAGGTAGTTTTTTTCTTCAATATCGATTAAGTATCTAGTAATTTGGTTGAATAGGGGATTAAAGTTTGTATGGGAAGCGAATATACGAGCCGGGGGCCAAGTCGACACTTATTTGTTACCTTTCAGACTACAAGTGTAATTTGTAATTTTTGAATTATAAAGCATTTTTCAATTAGTTAATACACTAAAACTACTCAAACCATCAAATCGAGCCTGGGTATCGTATCGAAACTCATCCACCGTAGTGCGGAGATAATCCACCGTAGTGCGGAGACCATGAGCGAATGTATGTATATAACTCTCTTTCAACTCTCTTTCATGTACGCAAAAGCTTAGTTTCGATCGGAACGGATCAACCCGGCTACCAATTAACACTATACGAAACGTATGCCTATTTGCGCTAGCCTATCCAACACCATGGAAAGTCGTTTCAATGGGGCCGTTTTAAAGGAAATAGATGTCAACAAGTCAACACACCAACAAACAATGCAGCCCGAAGTAATCTTATGGTGCCACTTCACATGGTTTCGAGCTTGCGTTTTTGGGACACAAGGGACACAACCCCCTTGTACCAGTCAATAGGATGTCGGTTTACATTTGGTGATGAGTTTTTTTTATTAGTCGTTCATCGACCTTCGTAAAACTATAGTCCGATCTGCGGGGGTGGTTACAGAATCGCCTAGATTGGCTGCTTTAACGACATTCTTTAAACGAATCGACCATTAATCTTTCCAAACGTTCGACTTAAGAGTGTTTAGATGTAAAAATGCGGCAATTACAGTGATAAATGTTTCACTGCTGTTCTGCTGACTGAACTTCTATTCTTACGTTTATTTCTTTTAATAAATTCCATGAATAATTATAAGTTCTAAATTACGCATTTTAACGTTAAATTATGATATAACTAACTGTTGGCCGCGACTTTATCCGCATTATATTGGTGGTGTTTTTATCGTACAACCGCGACTGAAAAGGAGCCGTTTATTTATTTGTGATCGAAAGTATCCTACAACCGCGACTAAAAATACCTCTCTACCAAATTATATAAAGATCGGTTGTATGGTTTAGCCGTGAAGGCGTATCAAACAAACATACAATTTTTCGCATTAATAATATTCATAAGACAAGATACACAGTATGTATACAATAAACATTTACAGAGGATTCTTCACCTCTTACATACCTCCGATTTTTTTATACATACATCCTCACTTACACTTTTGCTGACAGGTCGCAACCGGACGTATCAATATCTATTATCTATGCGCGCAATTTTATTATAATCACACGCGAGCGGTTCGCGGTACACATACCAGTTTCGGTTGCAAAACTCTCACTCGCGGATGTCGCATCTCGCGCATGCGACGCTTCATTACCGATAAATTGGCAGGTGGCAAAAAATAATAATTTTCTCTGTTCGACGACCGACGTACGTTTCGTTTCTAATGATCACATCTGGGTCAACGGAAATTTACGACGCGAGCGATCACTGAAAGGCTTTTACATCACTCCTCGGGTGCCACGGTCGCCTGGCCGTACCAGGATCCGCGCGGACCGACGCGAACGCTAATTGACGCTATTTTTTTCGGATTATAGCCTAATCAAGCTGCCAAGCTAAGCATATTTACCGATTCGCGATCGGTCAGATATTAATTTGCATTGCAATGTCAGATCTGATTTGATATAAATTTGTAATTAAGATTACTCGCGACTACTTCATGACACCGGCGGAAGGTGAAAATCTGTCGAGTGACAGACGCATTCGAAACTGTTAGGTATGATATGTGCGAAACAAAAAAACAAACTGGGAATTCGAGAGAAAGTATCGATTCAACAACAGCGAGACGTTGCAGTTAAAAATGATCAATAATAATATCGGCGTGGGCGGTGGGTGCAGTGATAATTGAAAGTGCCATCACTTGCAGGCTCTCCGCTGAGTCTGTACCAGATAGAATGTGTGTCAAGTTGTTTTCACGGTCTTGGCGTGCGTCGGTACAGAATCGACCATGACATGGACGCGCTGTTCGTGGCGTGGGAGGGTTCGCGTACCATCTGTACCAACTAAAAATTTGTAGCAGGGACACGTTGTTTGTTTGAACAACCGTCTTAGCTCGGACGGTGCGGCGCGTCTGTTTTCAGGATCTCATGGCCGATCCCAGTCGACATGGACCGGTGTAAAATAATAGTAAACGTTATCTGTTTTTATTATTTTGTCCTCGTCATAATTCTACGCAAGGTTACTGTTACCTCGATCTTATCATAAAATAATAGACCGACTAAAGTTTTATTGAAACTTCGTTCTGCCTTTAGGTTATTTTTTTCACAGATAGTTTTAAAAACAGAACCGAGTGTTCTCTTTTAATTTCCATCTAGCAAAAACATCAACATCTTAGAGCAAGATAAACTGCAGTTTCATTAAAGGTGTTTCAATACCCTTAAAAATGCTGTATCAGCCAGTTAACTATCATTAACTATGGGCTTTAAAGTAATTCATTTCAATGTAATAGATCTCGTTCGTTAGGGCCGGCGATTTATCCAAGAAACTTGCACCAGTCGCGAATAACCCTGTCCGTTACAAAAACGTAGTATTTCGCACGCTACCGTTATAATGGATCAGCATGTGCCCTAATTCGTCCGAGTTATGGTGTAGCCGCACTATCGGCTGGTACCTATGGCACGCACGGTCCATTAGTGACACCTCGGAGGCAAGGGAAAATGCTCACTGGCATTCTGTAAACGGCACAACACGGTCGTTTCAGTTTCGTCACATCTGGACACTTTCTAAAGAAACTGCCACGAGTAATAACTGCAAGACGCAGCCAGGCTTCCACTGGAAACATGCGATAATAAGGTATAATTGCACACCACCTCTGTGACTATATTTAGAAGCACTCTGGAACTAGCTGCGCATGCGACTCGTTCAATTACGTAAAGCGGTTGAGCCATTTCTAATCTAAAAATAATCGCAGGCTATGCAGCCATCGGCGCCACTAGGATCGCACGTGAAAGTAAATACAATTATTTTTAATCAAACCATTGATTCATTTCAATTAATTAAATAAATTAATACAAAGTAACGCTCTGGTTCATATGGACGTTAATTTTACGACGATAACGATAAACGAGGCATGAGTAATCAATCCGGTGGGGACCTAAAAAAACCGGAAATGTTCGTGTCGCGCTACGCATTATACAAAGGTTTCCATTGTTTATATTTCACTGTTGTACCTACTTTACCAAGCATAGCATAGGCAAAAGGCTGTTGTGTTTGTCCTTAAAAATATCCAACACCCTGTGCAGTCGTCGTATAAGCCTGTGATACTGGCTGAAGTGTCGTTCTTAGTAACTGTTGCCACTAAACACTAGGTGAAATGCATGATACGTGTGCTGCTTATATTCAGTAGCAACACAAAAAGAAACCCTAAAAAACGGTTTGCCCCAATAATTTAGATTTTCATTATTGCCTTTAAATATTTTTCTTTGACACCACTCACATAACAGTTATCTCACCAATGTAAATGATTGTAAATGTTTAAGTTTGTTCTTGGGGTAACTGACACTCTGATGAACGAGTTTTGCAGCGTGTATGCACTCTTGAACAGGAAAACGGCTGAAAATATGCTGTATAGAAATACCATATGGTTACGAAACATCTTTTATCTTCCTTAAATTTTTTACTTCGTATATAATATCTGTCTCTGTCTACCTTTATGTTGCGAATGTCAAAATGTCTTGGGGTTTCTGATTTCACAATACAATCTTAGTCATCCTTAATATCAATAACAAGTAGGTATGGACATCGGACATGGATTTCATTGGCATTGCAACATATAAAATTATCAGGCCTTACTACACATTCGCTGTGCTGTACATTTGCTGTAATTAAGTTTTAGGAACTCTTCAAGCCCTGTCTTAACTTTTAAAACCTACACGAGAGCAACACTTCGCACCGACCCTTAATTTTCACCCTTTGTATATTATTTTCCTAGTAGGAATGTAGGAGGAGGAGGTATTTTCCTTCCTACCTACTCGATATTCTAAAACTCCAGGAAAACTTGTTTTAAAATTCAAGTTCATTAATTACCTACTATCCAATTATGTTAGTATCGTTGTTGTTGTTACGCCCAACGTTGTGGTAAGTTTTTGATTGAATGTGTTTATTAACTTCAGCAATTATTGCGAAAATGATCGCGTGAAATATCGCGATACGCAAGTCATAAAGCAACAAGTCTGTTGATCCGCCCCGTCGCCGTCGCCAAGCAAATGATAGCTTCCCTTCCCTAACGGTGAGCGCGGGGAAAATTCGCATCGTAGACGCGATTACCGCCTGGCGCCACCCGTATCAATTAACAGCGCTATTTTAATATGAAACGTAGGTACATATTCTTTAAATTCTATTTGTTAGAAACGAACAAAATCCTCTGGATATTTTGCTAATGCGCAAAGGTTTTGCGAGGCCGATTAAAACCCTTTCGGGTCTTTAGCCGGTAATTTGATCAAAAGTTTCGTGTTTAAAGGGCATGTTATATAGGTACTAGAAGAATAGATTGTATAGAAAATCCTTCTAATATAATAAGGGCTGAAGTGTACTAAGCTGGTAGGACGCGCCAGATGAACAGATAAGTCACGATCACGGCAACGATGAGCTCGAGATAATCGCGTCACGTCGCGTAGGTTAGATGCGATATGTCTACCTGTCTAGTTCGATGCGCGTTTAAAGGGACAAGTGAGGCGTCTCGCGTGCCCGCGACACATCGTCTGCAATGACCTTAATTGCACTAGCGATCTGGGGCGCTGCTCTCTCTTAAATCAAACTCGAGGGCCCTAGAACCCTACTTACTGCATGGCGACGTGTAGATCATCCGTATCATCCTAACACGTGAATAAGTCGCGTGCCTTATGCAATCGGAGTCAACGACCGCCCGGCTTGGCCGTGCCGTATGTATGCTGATGGGATCAATCGAACGCTGCAAAATTAGTTTAATTTACTTCAGATTCCTACTCGAATCTTTGTGAAAGGCCGGCGGCTATATATCATCTCGATTTGCCTGCATCGATTGCATAACCACCGCCGATATTCACACATTCTTGAAACAAGCCTACTAGCCTTTCCTAGTACTAGCCTAGAACGAAGTCATAGGACTATGTCCGCGTGGAATTAGATTTCAGTTATTTACAGGGAGCGTAGTCCCACTGACTATTTTCGGGGGGGAAATGTAACCAAGTTTTAGTCCAGAAGTTACTCTCTGCCAAAGTGAGACACACCTATGCATTGACTAAATTAGAATGCATAATTCACGACCATATTCACGACGACGAATATCCCACTAAAATCATATAGGTACATTATTATTTAGTTCCCTTTACTCTAAATATTACACAAAAAGAAGCCCATCTCACCCAGGTATTCTTCTTGCAAGTGAAATCATTGTTTAAATTTTATCAGCTGTTTGACATAAGCTCCGATCTCCGATCCGACAAACACAAAAAATAACTTTCTCTCCGTATTATAATAAAACACTGAGTTAATCTATGCGATGACAGTAGATTTACTATTCGGTGATATTTGAAACCATAATACGAGTAATAACCATTGAAGTAAATATATACTTCAATGGTAATAACGAATTTCCTCCGCCCGCGCAATTTTGCACGCCGCTGTGTTTTTTTTCTAATAGGACTTTGTACAAACGGTACTTATGCGATATTTATAATTTTATATTTAAATTTATGTATAGATTAATCGCAATATACATAATCTCATAGTAATTTTTATTGGTAAGAGAAAATTACACGTCAAAGCGGGTATTACCTACAAGTACACGACATGTCCTTAGCTATACTTACAAAAAGAATACCATCAAATCTTATTACTCAATAACAATTAAGTATAAGTACCTACCTACTAAGTACCTTGTATTACTTAAACTTACTCGTAATTACTCATTGTCCTCATATGCATGGAAACTGTTTAAGCCTATTTATCTTTTAACTAAATAGAACATAGAATATGACTAAAACATGTTTAATTCAGTTACCAGTAATGTATTGGTTACTAGCTGACCCGACAGACGTCGTACTGTCCATAGCCTTGTAGCCTTGTGTTATAGCCTTTGTAACTCTATTTGTTAAATTATTTTTAGAATCGGATCATTGATTCCAAAGATTACCCCCTACATACATACTCACATGCATCTCACATACATACCTTCAAACTTTACCTCTTTATAATATTTCTCATAAAACATACATATATGTGCATATATGCATAGCTGATAGCTGTACATTGTAACTTAAATTGAGAAACTTAATTATTACGTAGTATAGTTTTGTTCGACGATTTAGTGTTGCAGGTAAACCAAATGAATACTTACTTATAGGATTAAAAGTTTAAAATATTTACAGCCTTAGATTGAAGCAAGTGGGTTTTCATTTCAGCCATCAAAATGTGAGAATGCAACAGCTTCAATGTATGACGTTATTGAGATTGTCAATGACCATAAATTTAGAAACATCATGCAACTCAATATAAGAAACTCTATGTGCAGACTCGCGCAATGATGGTTTGTGAAAAATCTTCTCAATTCTCTGTATTCCCAAATCCACGATATCCAGTTTAAAGACCCACTGACTGTAAACCGTAAACTAAACGCACCTTGGAGGAACGCAGCAGGTTATGACGTCGATGAACGCCACCATAAATATTTGACAACCAACAAATATGTCATTCTTTAGGGTCATTGACCTTATTGTTGTTAATTGTTGCATTTTTAAAATGTAAATACGCAATAATCCGAATGTTGTGGATATATGTTGTCGACTCG
>DWMR01000620.1:0-11759 GCA_018245355.1 Dalla costala
CACCAGGCATTAAGTCCGCCCATTGTAACCCTTGTTTTAAGGTTTTTTGACAATAAAGTTTAAAATAAATAAATAAACATCAACATTAACCCATTTAGTCGGAGAATACCTACCTACCTATTAGAATGAAGGTGCATGAGATTGTTATATTGTATTAATCCCAGTATAATTGCATGCAGATGAAGCTTGCTACTAAAAGTGAAGTTTTACGCGATATATTATGTTGTTCTTTCCCAGTGACATGCCAACGCCAACCTGCGCTAGGCTGCGTGTATAAGCTCGTGGAGATCAATGGGCAGCCGCGCATCAAGTTGAGCCAGGACGTGGGAAAAGTCACTATTCCAGGACACAAAGAGGTGTGCAAATATAACGTGAACGTGAGCTCTGAAGCTATGACCAGCGTCCCAGGTTTCGTTTAGTCACTCGCTTCTGCGGGTACCGTACCTGCTAAAATTTCTAGCCCTTTCTTCTGTAACGCGATTTATGAACGTACCGTATTTACCTACTTGATTTAATCTAAGCATGTAACAAACGAAATGTGAGTAACAGGTTTATAAGCAGAAATAGTTAAATAAAATTAACATACACAGACGAAAATCAAAATGTTCGATTTCATATTTCTTTTTCTTTTTAAGTTATGGCAACATTTATGATAATTAAAGTAAAATACCACTACAATTCTCACACATGTATATTGACTATGATAAGTACGCAATAAATATCAATCAACGTGGTGTCGCCTTGGACTACTGACCGATAATAAGCTTGTATTGAATAATACAAGGTCTATTTGAATAAAGTATCAACTTCAGAGCACAGTTATTAAACTTGTCTGCATTGCCTTTCCCTTGCGAAATTTCAAATGTCAACCATCAAAGACATGTTTTTTTAACCTTTAATTGCTTATTTCCATAACATGAAAATACAAATACAACATGAATGCATCAAGACTGTTATTTAACGATTACAACTGGTAACTGGTAACTTTGTGAGAGTCGGGAGTCGGTGCTAGGGTGACCTGTATGACAGAGATCCAGGCCCTCGCCCCGGCAAGATTGTGCGTGTGTGTGTGTGCGTGAGTGTGTGTAATGTGTGTGCATGTGTTGTCTTGTAAATGTACAATTATAATATAGTGCACTTACTTCTATACTGAACTTTCAGGCATACAGATTGTTTGGAGCCGATGGACATGCATTGATTGATCTACTGCAAAGATCATCCGAACCCGCCCCTAAAATTGGACAAAAAGTTCTATGCCGACACCCTTTCCAGGAGTCTAAAAGAGCTTATGTCATCCCGAGTCAGGTGGAACATCTATATACGGTAGGTTTGATATAACTTTAAACTGAATTCTTTATCTTACCAAAATTGGAGTGTCTGTCTGTGATATTGAAATTAAGATCTATAATTAAATGGAATTTGCTATTTATATCACACAAACAGAATCAACCGTTTTTAGCATTTTTGTCTGGCAGTCTGTTTGTCTGTGTTTTAAGTCGCGAATAAACTCTGAAACATTTGAACGGATTTTGTGTAAATTTTTAGGGACTAGAAGGAGAGGGTACACTAACTTCCCGTACAGGGTTAGGGTATCTCAAACGGTTTTTAAGTTATAGACTTAAGCGTATTCATCCAGGGGTCCCATTTCAAACAAAAATAAAACTTTTCACATTGCCAACTTTCATATAAATATCGAAATTTCACGCGGACATAGTCATGACCAGTTCCGAGTTGTACATAAAAATTATAAACCAATTATTATAATTCTGGGCTAACAAACTGCTCTATTGGTGTATTATGATGTATTGATGGAGATATTATCAATTTTATTTAGTGACATTTGACAAGAAAAATCATCTTTGATACACTTGAATGTGAGATTTATGCAACATACATTGCTTTAGTTTAATTTTTTTTCAGGCCTGTTGGAACGCTGGGCGCCTTTGCGTCACTCCCAAACCACTGTCTGAGGTAAGACAGAGAGTGCAATCATCTCTGAAGACCCTACGACAAGATATCAAGAGGAACTTGAATCCCACTCCTTATAAGGTGTGTGAAAGTGAACACATTCATATTACTTTGACTAACTAAACGTTTTGCCGCTGGTCCGCTACCAGGACTCCAAAACTGGGTACTAATAGCGTTTAAATCCCTTACTGCGATGTTACCGTTTGCATTAAAAAAAAGAAATAACTGAATTTTCGTCCGATTGATCAGACATTCCAATAATGCACAGTGCTCGTGGTCCACGTAGATAAGCGACTATATAGTCGGACCAACAGGAAAAAGTTTACTTGCTCCGATTAAGCGGAACTGTTATTGTTATTTTCTGATCTCCTGTGATTGTTAGTAAAGGAAGGAATGATATAACGAAAAACAAAAGAAAATTGTGATCTCATCGTAGACTCCCGGATTATATCAGCATTTTGTAAACAGCTGGGTTACAAATCGCAATAATTACGCTTAATAATAGATGTATTGCATGATAGATACATGACCACATTGACGACCCGAAGAAAACAGCGGGAAAACGCTGCATTTAGAGGTCACAGGACCTCGCGGATTCCAATGGCGCTTGCGGTTTTTTTTATAAATCTATACAATTTAGGTTTATTAATTTGTTTCAGGTGGCTGTCAGCGATGATCTTTACACTTTCATACATGATTTGTGGCTACAAAATGCTCCCATTGGAGAGCTGTCATGAGATACACTTGACGACAAGTAATAAGGATACAATATGTAACCCGCATTGGTTAAGTATCAAGGAATCAGCGTGTAAGTCCTTTAATCCCTGCGAATGAAGTGTTAATAAGTCAGTGGTATAGTCAGTTTAGTTAGTGTTTCTTGTATGCATCTTTGTTATTTTTGATTTTAGCATTTGGTTAGGTACTGTTGTTTATTTAAGTAGCATAGCAAATTTTTAATAAAATTAAAGCAATCAATAAAGACATAGTCTTGGTCACAAATATAGGTTAAGAGGAAATCAAGGGAATTTGAATTTTTATGCGATTTGTAAGCCTTGATGAGCACGAATTAAGTGTTGAAGTATAAAATTGTTTTCTATTATTATGTACTAGTCACGCAAAAATATAAATAATGGAGCTAGCTTAGCATTGTCATTGTGTTTGAGAAACTTGATGTGACACTAAAATAATTTATTAGTAATTGTTATTGGCACATACAGAAATAATAATCTTGATTCAAAAGTACACTATGTTGGAATATGTAATAATAATCTATAAGTATTATGCTTATTATGTTACCAAGAGTTGTCAGTGATGTTTTCTGTATAAACATGGACATTTCCAATTGTTTACAAATATGAAGTCTCTAATCTTGACGTTAAACCTAACTGGTCAATTTTTTTTTTAAAAGGTAGATAAGAGAAAGTCCTATGTTGCATTTAGTACATACAGAAGTTATGATTAGTGTTACATGTCGAAACTGGAATGATTATCATAATGATGTACTTTTCATAGAAGATACCATTATGAGGGTTGCTGGTGAAATTATTATGTACTGTTGTGGGTGTCGCGCACCCTACCCCCTCATCCACGGTGGTTGGGGGCCGGGTTTCTGCCTCCGGGTATACTTCTTCCGCCGAACCGACGTAGCAATGCTGACACGGAGGGGAGGAGGTTGATTGCTTCCCCCCACGTGTGACGTTTGCTCCGTCATGGTGGGCAGTTCGTTCTCTCCCTCGCGGAGGACGTCGGACAGCTCCCTGCCCTCCACACATACCGGTCTCCCCTATCCACTCCACTCTTTAGTCGCAGCATTGCGTCTGTGCGCCCTTCTGCTGCGGCGGTCACGAAGTGGATATTTCCATTCAAGGTATGCATCTCGCGGTTATGTATCAGTGCTGCCGTCCCTCGCATGACCTCCTCAAACGTAGGTGTTTCCCCTGTCCGGCGCCGTCTAAAGTATACTCCTCACAACAAAAGTGTTGTGACAGGCAGATCAGACAGACTCTAGCGTGTGTGATGGTAACGTCATCCTTCAAGGTTACTCCATCCTTAGAGTAATGATATTTATAAGATAGCAAATGCTTCCTAAATGCACTAAAAAACCATTTTTCACTAAGCCTACAATCGGGTCTCGTCTGAGGTTAACACCAATCAAATTAGAAAGATGTTAGTTTTAAGTAATTATAGCAAAACTAACACATTTATAACAGAAAAATATTTGTACCGTTTGTAAATTCTTATAAACTTTTTTAATACGAATAGTAATGAGGAAATAATGAATGCAACAATTAAATATATTTTCTATATATAAAAAATGTACTTTTTGGGCTTTTAAAACTATGTAAAATGAACTTAATTATTTTTAGAGCAAATTGTATGAAATTTATAATATTCAACACAGGATTAAACTGTTCCAAGTACAAAAAAATGTTTTGTTTAGCATAAATTAGTTCAATATTGATTTACATTGAACCAAAAAAAAGTTATTTTCATAGTACAAATTTCATAATGTTTATGAGGTAGTCGATAGTTTTAAGTGCTGGTTAATCACTCTTTGCAGTTTTTCAATGCATACCATACCTATTTTTGCCGCTTAAGGCAAAACTTGGCTTGCGGCCATCCGGTCGGGCAATATAACGGGCCGTGTTTCCACTGAACCAGTTTCGTGTATCATCATTGGGAAGTATGAAAAAATCTTGCAAGCGCTAAGATAGTTTACACTTAGCAAGTTGCTGTCGGGGACTTCTCTCAGAAGTTTTCTTCCGGATGGAAACTCGGCCAGTCAGTGCATCTATTGTGTGTGTTACGCTCAGATAAACCTGAAATTGTAATATTTACTTATATTACACTACTTACATTAATTATACAGAATTTACACAGTTTATAATTCCAAAAGTATCACAAAATGGAGACCAGTTTTGTTAATAATATAATGTAAAATAAAAACCAAACATATTATATTGGAAATTGTTCAAATTCGTATGTTTCTGATTGTTTATCCTAAATTGAAATTGCGTAGAAGCTATTTTCGGATCTCTTGTGTCACAATCTAAACGTGTGTCTGTAATCTGCGTACCTATATTATGTTTTCTATTTTTAATACCCATCGTGGCATGTATGATGATAGGTGATAGGTTATAGAATATTAGACTAGTGTTTGTTTATAAATAACGTGCTATTTATATCAATCTTCATACTACAATCGCTGTACATTACTCTGTTTACCCTACAAAACTGAAGATAAAAAAGAAAGTTTTGACATGTTTTGCAATAGTTACACCGTGCCTTTAAAACAGATTGATATTATACATAAATAAAGCACTTATTCCTTAAGTATAATTTTTTATAAACACACATTTTAGAATAGAGATGTCCTAGTGAATCTTAATAAACTATACATTTTTAAAAGACTTATTTATTTCTATTAACTTTAAATAGTTACAGCTCTTTATTGCAAAAGTGCAGCAGGGCATGGGTTTCTCCTCACAATTGAGGAAGCCTGAAGCTGAACCATACACCACCCTGCCTGCACCAGTGCGGATTGGCCTAAGAGTTAGTGGCTCACCAACAAAGCCTCCGACAAGGCTTAACGACTAGTAACAATGGTCGATACTGGAAGCGCTCATAAAATTTTGCCACAACTGGAGTTGTAAAATTAAATGCTTAAGTTTATTAAAATGGCTGGTTGCTAAACCTATTCAACGAATTCTAAATAAGTTTGGTATGGAATAAATACCAACCAATATCAAATGGAATACAGACGCGGACGGACGAAGGAGCTACGGGCAAAACCTATTCGTCACCTAACTAATGGCGTTGCGTTGTTATGAAAGAAGTGAAATAACAATTTAGTACTAAACATTGACATCAACGGATATATCCTGATTATTCTATTCCTATTCCATGGATCTTTGTTATTTTTCTACGAAATACCCATTTTTTCGCTGGCTGTGTGATTAACGATTCATTTGCCTAACAAACGAATGCTTAGAATTTTGAAAAAGTTGATATGTCAGTCAGAGTCAGTAATAGTCTGACAAGTAACCTACAAATAAGACTGATTTTTAATATTTTGTACGTAAATTTTATAAGTTACATAGTGAAATATTCCGTTTCCTTGAAGTAATCAATTTGTAAGTATTTTATTTACTTTAATTTCGATTGACTCTTTCACACATAATTAATTGGCTATACGGTGCTGTGGTACGTGATCACAATTTTAACGGCTTTTACAAGCTATGCTTCCTTGAATGTAATTACTAATTTATTTATTTGTATAACTAATGTTTTGTAATGTGAAACTTAATGCCTAATTATCATATCGAGCGGTAAAAATTATTATTCTCTTTTACGGTCTTTTACTAACTTAGCAAACCTATTGTTTTAATGAAAACGAAGAGTAAATTAACCTACGTAAACATTTTATGGTAATCATCTTTACGAATCGCCACTTCAAGTCAACTAAATCAATAAATAAGTATACTTCTAGGTATACTTCTTAAAATAACTATGATAATAGGCTAATGAAAATAAGGTCATTACAAAAAATTGGCAAAAGTGATGGATTTCATTTTTAATCTTGCACCGGTTTCTTCGACCTCATTTTCAAATAAATAAAATACTCGGCTTGTATTCAGAGTACCACTGAACAAATGTGAAGACTTTATAATGGTGTAAGTATAGCCATAAATGTCTTGTTTAAAGTTCAGGCCCAGCCATTCGATTTTTTAAGAAGTATTATTCTACCCAACCCATATTTTGCTCACGTTTAGTACAGGTCTCTGCACTTTATGTTTTGAGATTCCAATGGTAACAAAAGGGTTTTAAAGTAAGGATTTTCGAGAGTTATAGCAGTTTGACCACTACCCTAGCTTACTTACCTAAAACCATACCTTGAGAGTGCCATCAATGAGAAATAATACTGGGAATCCCGAGCTGGATTTCAACCTACAACCCCCATCGGTACTAGAGATGCTTTAACCAATAAACTGTTGTGGGCGACTGTGTGTGACGACTGCAATTGTGTTGCATGTAGTTGTTATAGCTTTGTCTATAACAACTCTGTAACGATGAAGGAAAACATCGTGAGGAAACCTGGATGCCTAAGAGGTCTCCATAAAGTTCTCAAAAGCATGTGAGTGTTATCTAGTTAGCCTATCGCATTAGGTTAGACCTGTAATGATAGTTGGGAAATTGTCAATAAAAATAAAAATAAATAAAAATATTTGCGTACAGATTGCCAGATTGGTTGACATTTATGGTTACTGCTCTGCTCTGCATTTATGGGTTGTAGTGTGATGGTCTATATAAGATAGCCAACTTTTACAGCAGCTGCCAATTTCCGAAATAATATATCCTGCCAGGTCAGCGATTTAAAAAAAATTAAATTATTATATAAATGTTTTTAAATTAACATAGGGCTTGGGAAACTATGCTTGTCTGGTGTAATGTACAAGAAACCAAAAAACATTAAAAAATGAAAGTTAGATCAATAATTTTATTTAATATTTTATGCTAGTGAGCTGTCTGACTTTGTTTTGCTGAACTAAGTTCATATTGATCTTGACTGAGGTTGTCACTACATGCAAACAATTTTCTATTTGTGTTCGACTTGTGATTTGACTTCATGCGACTAAAAAGCTGTTCTTCACACCCATACAATGTGTTTCTAAATACGTTTTGTAAAAATCTTCATTATTAACTTGACGGAATATTGAACTTCTGTGTACAACACTGTAAAAAGAAGTTAAATACAACACATTTCATAACATTCCATTTGTAATTTTCCAGAAAATAGATTCACGTCGTCTTCGTGCACTAAAAAGCACATAATAGGTAGGTATATTATGTATTTTTAAATACTTGAAAACTGGTTTCAAATCATATATCAAAAAAGCGTATTCATCCGCCGCCTCCTGTGTGACGTCTGAAACTATTACTTCTGTGGTCTGGTTGTAATGTCTATGTAGGAAAGTGAGTGAAATTTATTTCCTAAACTGTTGTTCACAAAGGTCAAGTTTCATTTGAAACGCAGAACGAAGGTCTCTAGACGGTACCTAGGTACAATAAAAGTTAATATACTCGTATTATGTTCATTTGACCCAACTTCGCGGGCCACAAGGATGTAAATTAAACAATGCAAAACTATTTATTCTCGCATATTCCATTGTGATCGTATTCTGTCGCTCCCAATATTCGTTTACATATTTCTACCAACATTTTTCTACCAACATTTTTTTCCAAAACACCGTAGCTTGTAAGCTTTGTAGAATGAATTAATTCATTATTCTCTCTATTCAGCCCTGTAGCGTAGGCGTCTTATAAGACAAAGAAAATAAATTTCCGTCAAATTTGCTTTACGCGACCTCTTGCACCCAACGGAGAGCCGTAATTCGCAGGCTCCCGTCGAGTTTTATGTCAACTGTATTACTGGCACACCTCTGTTATTTTATTGTATTGAGACACTTTGAGAGCCAATAAAGACCAGAAGAACTGTAATACGCCCATATTGAAGAAATAGAGTCGACTATTTTTCTCATTTCCATTTGTGTTATATTTTTTCGTTGTACGTAGGTAATGATTTATGCTTGGTATCGAACAATTTGCCTTAATGTATCTTCATTAATTTGACTTAATCACAGGACTTAGCTTTACATTATATTAGAACTTTAGCTGTCGTAGGAATTGTGTCCGTGTGTAATTTGGCCATTGCGTTAACATGGGTTTAGTTTAGTATGGTGTGCGCAAGATATTTCTGGTACAAAAAGAAACAGGTCATTTAACGCTACAACCTCATAGTAGTTAATATACAACTATAACATACATCCAATATTACCTATAAATCGTATGAAGAGTGACACATATTATTATACGTGTCCATGGGGGGAGTGGCGACCTAAGATCACTGCATGCCTATTTGCTACCTTCATCAATCACATAAAAATTTACTATCTACAATTTAAAATTCCCTAGAAGAACACTGATAATTTTTAATCTTAGCAACGTACTTGTGCACCAATCCTAGCTATTTAATAGACGCATTTTGGTAGCCACGGCAAGTACATGAATGCTTTTGGGGTTAGTCGCATGGCAGGGTTGACAAACCGCAAAGATTTGCGGGCGCCTAGAAGCTGTGCGGGTTGGGCGCGGGTGGCAGGATGCGCCGGGCGGGCGGCGCATCCGCCCTGCGCCAGTTCCGCCAGTCGCCCGCCGCCGTGCGCCCGGCCGGCCGCCGACCCCACGCATCCCTACGTCGCCTAACACTTTGTTATGCCACAAATTTAACTCGGATATGCCAACAAACATTCTTAAATTATTATAAATCGTTAAAATCTAAAAATATATTTTAGAACAGAGTTCATATTTAATGTTGTATTACTTAAAAAGTCTATCTTACTAGCACCAAAGTAGAAATTTGTGCATAAATGTTCGCGTTTTAATTATGTTTAAAAGTTGTTGTGCCAGGCCGAGTAAAAAAATGAGCAAGAGTAAATCGAAATCTGAGGAGCTAGACTTAAGGGCTGACACGAATAGTTTGGAAAATATAGAAAAGCCTGAAGAGGGTGTAGCTTGTGAAATGTCTGAACCCGAGGAATTCACTGAACCGCTTCCAGATTTACCAAATAAAAGTGACGGTAAAAAGTCTCCAGAGGTATGTATTAAAATAGAACCAGATGTTGTGCCCGATATTGTCAATAACGAAGAATGTATTGATGAATCACCCAATGACTCTACAGAAACGGATACTCTTGATAAAGTGGTAACTAAAAGAGACATCATGAGTAAACGCTACTCGGTCGATTATAAGAGAAGTAGGTTGGATTTTAAGCGCTTTTCTGTCGACTGCAGCAGAAATCCGGCAACTTTGGAGGAGTTGGCAAACCTTGAGCAAGAATTGGCCAGGACGATAGTCGACGTACGTCCAGGCAGACGCAAATCTACCGGTATCTTGAAGTCGACCACGAGTAGTAGTAACAATGATATAAATGAACATCGCTTAAGAAGTAGACAAGAATCATGTTCAGAAGACGACGAGGTTTTTGAAAAGGTTTTGACGACCGAGGGGCAAGGTGAAGGGCACAAGGATCCACCGGCGACTCCCGTGGGTCGTGACGAGTTGGCCCTACGGAGGCACCGGTTCTTTTCCGACCTTGTATGCGCTGCTCGGGCGGCTGTTGAACATCGAGTCAGGTTCGATCCCCTTGGACCGGTCGTCGCTGATTCAGGTGAGAGGCTTTCTGAAATTCTAGATTAGCTTCGGCCTTAAACTTTAACTTCAAACTATTCAATTCGGCTTTGATGATCTTACAAGAATTTTGTGTTAAGTACCTACTTTAAGACAATTTATGATACAGCCATCAACTATACCTATGAGACAATATTATTATTATTATAATATTACATTGTTTATGGCATGTTATTTAATAGTAACCAAATTATAGTTTTTGAGTAGGTAAAAATCAATTCAGTTGGCTGAAGTCCAAGTAAGAACTCGGCTTTTATGTCTTTGACCGTCTCCAGTCTCCGGGCTCGCATTTCAAGTCAAAATGCAACCCGAATTTAGGCCTAGGTATGTCCAGCTGAGGACTGATGTGGGCTGAAGAGAGAGAGAGAGAGTCTATTCAAATTGAATAAGTAAAGTACCTACTCGCCGTATTATTTGCAAATTTTGATAGCCACAACGTTTTAATTGGCAAAAAAAGAGTTTTACAAAGGATCTACTGATAGGATGGAGGAAAAATTACAGTTATAGAATGAGAATGGCTTACAGCAGGTAAAACCAATTACAGTTGTAGAAAATGTTGCTCATAATCAAATTCAATACAGTTAGTGATAAGTCTTCGATTCGATGTGGTTGTTTGAGATTCTGACCATCATTGACCAATTTTATAAAGGTAGGTAGGTATATAGGTAGGTTCTATTTAACGTTTACTTTTGCTACATGAAATACAATAACAAAAATTCTTCATTTCACACCAAAATATAAGAAATTTTACACTCAAACTTAAAAACCATAATCTTAATACCATGCACTTAGAGACTTGTAGATACCTGTAATTTAACTGACGACGTTTTGTTTTTATTGCAAATATCGGAGTTGTACAGTCTGCTTGACGAGCTTAGTATTTTATTTTATGCCTATACTTTTACCTCAGGTTCCCTTTTTAAACTGAGTTATTGTTTTTCGTTACGGGTATTGAGATAAAAGCACTCGGTTCAAAGGTAAACCCGCAGCCGGTGGCAGCTCTAATTGAACTAGACATGCGAAACAAATAACAATCACACAAGTAAAGGTAGTACTTTGTTTGCTTATTTTCTCTGTTACGAACGGTTGGTAGCAATGCCCACAGGCAAAGAAGAAATAATCAAAATGTTATAGAACATAAATGTTCGTATTTCACTACACTTCTGTTATTTTTAATAATGAAGGCAAATTAACGTTCGTTTCTTTTTTAAATTGGTTTTCGGAGGTTTCGGAACTTCCACTTATTTGAATACGAATGATTTCGATATAAAACATTCAATTGGCACGTGGGCTGAAACTCAATCAGCCATCAGGCTCTTTTACCTGAAGCGAGCCTAGCATGCGTATTTCACCTCATTGCGAAGGCGAATATCGTTCGAGTATTCGGAAAAAGTTTTTCTAAGAATCGTCTAATAATAAATGTATACCTCACTATCCAGGTATTCATCTATCACTGCTGGATATATGCCTCCACTAATAAATCGTCGCAGTCGTACAACAAAGACGGATCTGCAAATAGGCAACTTATAAGGAAAGAACTTTCAAG
>DWMR01000621.1:0-11758 GCA_018245355.1 Dalla costala
GCGCAAAGAGGCCATCATCCCGCACATGTCATTACAATTTTATTATATGTATAGAGTATAGATACATGATACTTTTTCACTCAAAACCACTCCTTGCAAAGATTAACATGTACAAGTGACGTAAAAAACGTACAATGCCCTGAAACAGGTGGTAGCCAGGTGATAAAACCTGTATATCTGCATGCGGTGTTCACCTGTAATTGCGGGAGCACGATTTCTTAATTTTGTGGTACATATAAAGACATGTTTGTGTAGCCTGTGTTGATGAACCTCTACAAATAAACAAATATACGGATCGCCTGGGGCAGTACTACCGCCACACACATTTCTGCCGTGAAATAATTGTTTTGCAACAACGAGCTTGGGAACGGTATTTATATTTTATTTTATATAAAATATAGGGCTTTCAACTTAAAATATGACGTTAATTTTTTTTCTCTAGCTCTTCAAATGCCTGCACAATACATTTTTAAAGATTCCTAAAAATGTCCGTGCTATTTTTTCCGTGAATCGACGTCATCGGATTCCATTCGCGCACCGGCCTCGTTTCGGAAAGGACTATGCGCGCGTAAAATCATATTATTCGGGAATATTTAATATAATCATTATTATATTATAAAGAGAATATTTTTAAAAAAAATTCACAGTGAACAGTTCATAAATACTGTATTGTGCCTCAGTGTAAAAATACATCGATTAGTACACCAAATAAAGTTTTTATTATTTATTCTTTTTTACCTTAAACGGAAGAGTCATAATATTTACTTAACTGTATTTCTAACATTCTTTTTTTGTATTCTTTCATTACTGTTATTTGTATATTAACTAATCTGAGCTGTTATATTTATTATTGACTAGTAGCGCCATCTGGAGTGAACCGCTTATTGCCCTCCTACATCGAATATGTACGAGAACCACTTCGATCGATGTAGGAGACAACCTTACAAGGTGGTTCACTCACAGTATACTAGATGGCGTTACAAAATCATGATATGATAATGCTGAAACACGCTATTGATTGTACTGTGGAAGGTTGCTTGTATTTATTTATCCCGGTACAACGATCCCTCAGGACCACCGCACGTTTGGTAGTTTTCAATTACCGACATCTTATAACTACCATCTGTATTCAGTCTGGAGTCGGTCAATAACAAACTTTCATCCCCTGCTTCACACCCTCTGGGGATGAATATTGAAAAATGGTGAAACATGTATATCCTTATATCTATTGATCAATATTTATACAAAGTTGCATACAAATTAACAAAGGTATAACCAAACCCCCATACAAACATTCATCCCTCATTTCAACTTAAAAAGGGTTGAATTTGTAAAAATCCTTCCATTTTTTGATACCGTAGACATTTTAGCGACATTTTTCGTAGAGATTTGTATCGAATTCGACATTATCTCTACAACGCGAGAATTGCCTCCTAACCGTGCGTGTGATGACGTCACACGGTCATTTTGCGAGCGCCAGCGAACTCTGCTGTTTAAACCGAGGTAGGTAATACTGTTTTATCCAAATTAGAAAACCTTATAACTTTGTAAATACGCGTCGTATCGAAGTAAAATAAAAACTATTGTTTTCATAGTAATGATATCTGTAACCGTGTGGGGTAAACATCAACTTTTTTTTAAATTTTCTAAGCTCGTTACCAACCTAGCTTCTTTACTAAACGGTGCCGTTTAGTAAGCTAGCTTGCTGACTATATTCAGCCATTCAATCAATCAGCTAGGCAAATGACTTGGATCGTTAACGTTTAACTACTTGCCTAGCCTAGTCATTGAAATAGTTGTAGAAAAAAAGAGGGGTGTGGGAGGCCAAGCCCCTCTATATACAAAATAAAAAACGACTGAAGCCTACTAACATATTGGCTAGGTTAGGTTGGGGTTAGACTTTTGTAATTACACCAAAAAAAAAGAACCGAAAAATCGGAATCAGCGTCGGAGAAAACAAAAATCGACATGTGTGAGTCTGTGTGATGTCATCCCCATGACGAGAAATTGTAGGGGCCTTCCCCTTTCCTCTCCTTCTACCCCCACTTCCCTATTCCAAATCCAACTGCCCCTTTAATAGGGCCAATGGCCAAAGCAAACAGCTAGCCAGTTGATTAAATGTTGCATTAGAGGCTACGACTGAATATCATTCAGGAAACTAGTTGCACGGCGCCGTTTAGTAAAGAGGCTAGGCAGTTAATTGAACGGCTAATTAAGCTAGCTGAATCTAATACATAATCCCAAACAAAAACTCTACCTGTAAATATCGAGTCAAACCCCTGAGCCCTTCCAAGATAGTTCGGCCAAGTCTGCTCTTTTCATTATCTCACTTTCTTCCTACTTTAACGAGCGACACTGTTTTTTTGTTTTTGTTGCTTTACACCTGGTCAGCCGTCTTGTGGGTAGGTACCTACTCTCCTTCCCATCATCTACGTAACTCATAAATATGCCTCATTCAGAGAACTGCCAAGTATTAGATTGTTGAAATTTGGCGTCTTCCGCGCCTTGTACTCAGATCTGTAAAAAGATTTTTTTAGATTTTTCTATTTATATTAAATTTTTATAAGACCTATGCCAAATTTCACGTTTTTACCTACACGGGAAGTGCGTTACAATTTTTATGATGACTGAGTCAGTACGAAAATTGTACTTTGTACTTTCCAGATTTGACAGGGTATGTTTTAAATTTCAACAGCCTATCTTTAGAGGATACAGAGATTTGGTTGGTTTGAAACAACCCAAGCCAACATTTCCTGCTTACTTGAGTAAAGACTGCTGGCACTGGCATGCTTGCTGCAACTCGGCATGGACCACTACCGTGCGCTCAGATATTCTCTATGCAGCCTTTAACGTCTTTTCATTTTGCATAGTATATAAATCTTTATAATCACACCACACAGTCAATTGGCAGATTTATTAAGTTAGGACGAACTACTGGTAAACATACGCAAAGAGTAGAAGGCTGATTCATGCCCACTGAATGTATTGTGGCTACGGGCTACGCGCCGTAGATCATAATCGGACGAGTATTTATTGGTGCGCGAGCTTTCTAAAGCTTGTGCCTCGTTTAGGCGAAATACTCACGAATGTCAAGTGACACGCAATGGTTTGCAGCATATTTTATAGCGTCTTGAAACTGTATGAAGCAGTGACAGTAAATTTTACGAGGTAAAGAAATAAAAATACTTACATGATTATTTTCTGGTTGTTACATGATTATTTGCCCTATTCCCTCATATTGTAACGTTACAACTTTGGTAAGAAAGAAAATTCAAACATTTATGTTTATGTTTCTATGATAATGCGTCATACAGTGATTTTATAGGGAAAAAAATTCAACGCCTACATGCCATGTATAATAACATAATTAAATTAATGTCAACATTAAAAATACCTGCATCCGCGAGCAGAAGCATGGCTGTTATCTGCGTGTAGTTAAGATTAGTTTATTTATATAATTCACTACCAAAAAATCTTTATCTTAATTGTCGACGAAAGGCCAGGTATAATGAGTTAATGACCGAAGAATGTAAAATTTATGAACATATGGATTCTTACAAATTGTTTTTAATGCGAAGACTCATATCATTAAAACTTTTGAATACCTCTCATAGTTATATGTGCATCATATAGGCATAAATACACGAATTAATTAACGGTTACATACCACATAGTCAGGCGGTAATAAAATTAGAAGGTTCCTATGAATTGTTGTATTGTTAGGTATTTAGTCGCACTTAAGCAGTGCTAATACAGACGACAAAAGAAGCTCAATTTAAGCTCAATAGAATGACATTTCTAAAAAATCGTGCCTAAGGTAATAAAATATTTTATCACTGCTTGGTTGCAAGCGGTGTACCTATCTATTGTATTTGAATAATACCCAACGGTTTCCATTGCGCATTCAAATGTACCAATATGATTAGTTTGCTAAAATTAGTCTTTAATTTGTGTCGATTTACAATATAAGTCGACTACAATATTCGTATTATTAGCAATCACCGTACACGAACAATGCTAATGCGTCCATCAACAAGACGGCTTAACAAATCTTGACACTTGCGCTCCGTGACGGTTACTAATATGATGCGTCGTGACAAATTCAGAGAAGTGTAACACTCAAATTTCGTTGAGTACACCACCATGTGTTACATAGAATCAAAATTAGATGGTTGATTATGATTAGTGTATAATCAAATTTCTATATGAATACCGTTATTTGACCGTATTGTTAAATCAGTTTTCCCTATGTGGATTGTAGGTACCAGATCTAACTTAAACGTATGATTTAAAATGCAACGTTTACGATTATTAAATTAATGAGCTTTAATGAAGTTTCCTTTGCTTGTTCACCGTTCGCTGTCCTACCACAGTAAGTGCATAGACTAATTAAACTAGAGCTGATATCATCATTCTACCAGCACACAATTGACAAGTGTAAAATCTGCTTGTTACCTATCAACTCTAAATATTTAGTTACTACCAGTACTAAGCAATAATGAAGTTTAATATTAAAAGTGTACAACTGTCAAAGTTTGTTGGTCGCACTAGATGGTAGTTGAATGTTAAAGGGAGCCGATGGCAGTGAGTACCTGCCGAGAGCGTGTGAAGTCCGGCGCAGGCAGGGGGCCTGGGACACAAAGCCATATTCAAATGCGCCTCTGGACGCGGCTCGCATGAATGTACATTACCCTATGACCATATTATTTTTAACATGTGAAGATAATAGCTCATCGGGTGATTCTTAATTTTTTGTCGCGTTCTTACATAGAACCCCTTATTACGGTTTGCAATGCTACGGCTTTTGTTCAATCGACATGTGTTGTCATTAAGAAATTTTTATATTGATATTTATTTTCTACTTCAGATAAAATATTTTAATAAGTATTTTAATTATAACCTGTATGATTATTATTGAACTTTAATAAAAAGTATCAGGTTCGATTGAAATTGGAACTAAAACCTATTCGATATTTTACTTACCTTATTATTCTCATTTATTGGTAAGCAATAAATAAAATTGGAGTGTCTCTCTGTGATATTAAGGTCAATAATAATATGCTATTTATGTGATACCTAAACATAATTAACCGTTTTCAGAATGTTGTTTTAGTTTGTCTGTCTGTCGGTTCGCATTTTTTTTTGTCGTTAATAGGCTCCGAAACGGCTAAACAGATTTTGGCGTATTGGATTGTTAGCGTCTGCACCCTAAGGGTCTTATTTAGCATCTTCACTGTTTAAAATTATCTGTACTTTTTAAAATTCCACGCGGATGAAGTCTCGAGCACACTAGTACTTGTATATTAACTATTCTGAGCTAGTACTAAATATACGTCTTCATTTCACATGCATTAGACACAGGAACAATAAACAATAATGTTTTGTGAAACGTCTACGCGTCGCCCAGAGGTGCCACCACAACCGGTGCTTATGACACTTTACCCTGTAATTTGGCAATCAGTTTTTTACCACCGATCTGTACGGTGTATAGCTATTGTGACCCGCGAGCGTCCGTGGAGCGCAGCTAGCCTGCTGCGCCTGGGAGCCTGTAATTTTGCGGTTATTTGCAAGTGTTTATTACATTATAGCGTTGGCATTACCTTCATGTAATTATTGGTAGTATTTTACACAAGCGTACGTTCGCGGTAATTCCTAAAGCGAAATGGTTTTAACTTTAATGATGTTAAACCTTTTAATACTTTTTCTATACCTGTCAAGTTTGTTTTAAAAACATACATACATAAACTGTAAGGACGCGATAACGGTTTCATTTTAGAGGGTTACATTGAGAATCGTCTTCTTTCACACGATGAATATACTTGACCGTTTGTCTCTCGAGTAATTATAAAAGAAATTCGCAACCCCATGGCCTTTATTGTGTCTTCACCCTTTCTTTGGCCTCTGTCCATAAGCGTTATACCGGCCCATGATAATGTCTCACCGGTTCAATGGGGAGATACGTATTGTTTCGCAGCCTCCGAGGGTCCTGCCGCGAATTTATGCTCGCCTGTCATAACAGAATGAATTTACGCATTGTGAATCAATACAACGATTTCATCTATAGACAGCTATTGTTTCTGGGCGTCGAACTTACGTAACGTATTGGGATTGGACTACAAACAAAAAGTAAGTTACTTTTTATTTGAGACAATGGGGCATTTAATAGAGAGTTTGCGCAAGATTGGTTTTGAAATAAAAATAATGCAGGTTTCCAAGCAGTATAGAATAACATGAGAACATAATAAGGCAGCTATTTTTAAGGGCGATATTTAACGTCCAATAGGCTGGTGTTTACACTCGATACTGTAATTTCATAATTCAAGCGTTTAAATGCATAGCTTTCCGTGAGCGTTCCGAAAAAAAAATGCGAAGCCTTGCGGGAGCGGCCATTACGGTCCTTAAAATAACATCGTACGTTTAAGTTAATGACAGACACACCGACAAAATGCACTTATAATTGTTTTACAAAGAATTTTGGTGAAAAATTATTATGTACATGGTTTGGTGGTTATATTATCCCACGGGATGTAAATGAATCACAAAATATAATTGAAACGTCAAGCATGGCTTAAAATGTTTAAATTAACAACAATGTTTCAGTGACCCAAAAGGTAATTAAAAATAAAACTACCGTTACAATATAATATGAAGAGGATAAGATTGAGTACTACTATCTTTTTTTGTTTAAGAAAGAAGGATCAATTCAACTACAGAACAGTGTATAAAGCGTGTAGTCTTTTGAATAAAGTTTCTTTTGATTACTATTGAATCGTTTTATGTACATATAACTGATTTAAGTGTAAATCCTGCACTTAACTTGTATTTTTAAGTACAAGAAGTAATTAACAGCTTCACTGGAACGCATGAACTGAGTAAGTAATATTATATCTATAAATTCATGTAACTAGTGAGTGGATAGTAGGTCATACCCGACGTAGCCCATTTGCATAATTGTTTGCACTAAGTGTTCATATCTACATAAAATTGCATCTTTTCAAAAGTCCTCTATATTTAAATGCCGATGAAAATAACCTTAGTCAAATTGAGCCTAACTCCTTGAACTATTTACTGTTTGCAACCACTCATCAATCAAGCTTGGATAAAATTATTTAATTTTGTGACATGAATGTAGGTATATGTCGGTGGTAATGACGGTGGGAAGGAGGAATAAGAAAATGTTTGCGTAGCATAACGCATGGGGTAATGCGTACCATACCATGCGCGTGCTACGCGGATTATTTCAGAAAACAATTCCAGTTATACTAGCGCAACATGGCTACATAGCTTTTACGTAGGTACATGATAGAATGCGGGTAGAGCAGCCGTCAAAACCTCGGTCGTTGTTAAATAAAGTAATATTAATACCACAGCCTATAAACCATTTCTTTTTTACACTGAGTTATTACTGCACACAGAGATCATTATAGGTATTATAGATCTATGATATGATTATCAACACACCATAACATATAAAATTCTTGCGCTACAGATAATATTAATTAAAGTGAATTATCTTAATTTGATTACCCGTGACCGCTTTCTCCCACGTCCAAGTCTCGGATAAGGTAACAGGGTGTAATCATTGTTATACATATCATAATGTTATTCAAGCCCTGGGTAGGTGTTTTAATTTAAATACCTATCGTCTACACCGTTATTGGCACAAAGATAAACCCGGCGCTGGATGAATATTTATAATGGACAGAATTGAGATGTAAATAAATGTATAGATCCATTAACGAGCGTTCGCTCTATAATAACCCAAGTTTATAACATGCAAACGTAATTCCATTCGTATTAGACTAAGTAAGTGTTTGTTAATTAACTACGCTTATTTTAGTCCGCAAAAGTAAGTTGAATATGCACTGCTTTAGATAAAAAGTGGTAAAGCAGTAGGTAATTAGTTAAATAATAAATATTTTTTACAAAAAAAGATAATTCGTTCGTAATTCAGGGTTACTGCCAACGCCCACAGAGTCATCAATATAATGAATGAATGAATATAGTGAATTTACTTTCGTGATTACAGTATAGTAAAGGGATTATGGTTATTTTAGATTACCCTCTTCAGACTAACTAGCGCCGCTTGAATTTAGTCCCTACTGAAGCAGAGTTGAGTTGACTGAGGTAGACAAAATCCAGCCATTACTCGAATCATGGATAGAATTTTTCACTATGAATTAGATATATTGGGACAGGATTATTTTAATTATAATTTATTTGACGCGTTTAGATTGAATTGGATGTTAAAAATAGGAAAACGATTTCGTCATGTCTTATTTAATTAATACAAGCGTACGATTTAAAAAGCTGTAAAAGAATACAATTTTATCATAAATACATTCATTTCCGTTTGATTCAATTCGATCAAGATAATTTTTAATATCGATCTATGCTGGCTAATCTAATTAGATTCTAACTAGTAGAACTTGAACATAAAAACGGTTACGAACGCAGCGCGGCACAGACGTGCCGATCTGGCGACAATTACCTGTCTCGCTATCAGACCGCTACCCTACTTCGGCATTTATTACTCGAACTGGGGAATAATAATTGAACTGACCATGATGCCTACGACATTGCAACTTGAAGCAAGAGGCGTGAATTTATTAAGCCTCTTGCTACAAGACATCATAGTGTACTTTGTCTTAGCTCTAATCTTAGCGATGGATCGAATGTGTCAATAATGATTGGGCTTGATCACACACACACATTGTTTGGACGTTTTAATTATTTTTGATCAGAAGCGAGTAGGTAGGTATGTATAATAGAATGGTATAAACGAAATTCTTATTGCGCTAATAAATTATCTTGCTAAAAGGTCATCGGTAAATAAAAACAAACGTTAGACGTGTTTGTCCGTCATGAATTTCTTGTTAACTGCAAAAATGACAAAAGTAATTTGATATAATTATGTACTTTATTGAACGCAAAAATATATCTATTAGGTATATAAAATTAATAAATCATAATGTTTCAAAAGCAAGTTCCAATTAGATTTAATGAATAGATAGTCTTAGACTGATTACACCTTTTTTGCCTATGTTCTGATCAAATTAATGACTTTACATAATTTTTGCTAACGAAAGCTCCGTTAGCGGAGTTGTTTAAGCTTTTGAACTAAGTAGGATTTATACAGGACCTGGATTACGCCGCAGATAGTAACAGGTTTGACTATCTAATCTTATCATAGCTTGCAATCCGGCTTGAGATATAAATACCTCAGCGAGAAATAAATATTTCACTTGCAAAACACAGTTGCTGTGAATGGGATGTGAGCACATAATATACCAACTGCCGTATCATTTGAGCCAGATGCAGGTTTTCCAGATAGTGGCTGTCGTCTAGTAAGATTGTAACGGATGTCTACTATCGTCGTGGAAGTTGGTTGTCAGTCACAGTGAATAAGTTGACGTCGGCCATGTATTTGTATGAATGTAAGATGTTTTGTGGCCAAGGGCGAGCTTGGGCATCGCGTCGGACAGGTAACGGAGTAGTGCGTGGCTGATTTATCGTGGACGTCCACTGAACCTATCCGATTTGCATTTAGATAGTGTGGCTGCGGGGAAGGCGCTGCCGAGGCGTCCGCGCCGCCACATCACTCTATCATACGTAAATGGGCTATAAAATTATCCTCCAGGAAAAAATCGAAATAGCCGCCCGCTCCCATTATGATAAAATTGTCTAATAAGAAATTATATTCGTCTGCTGTACACTCTTTTCCAATTACCTAACATATTCTACAATGTATTTTTAAATTATATAGATAGGGTTAGGTAACTTAGGTACGTAAACCTAAAGAGAAATAACTGTCTTATTTTAAAGTCATATTACGTTGTACTTTTCTACCCTGATTACGATAACGATATACGTACCTAAACTATGGCATTGGCAGTAATAAACATGAATTGTTTCGCTGTAAATTTTTCTCATAGAATTAATAAGTAGGTACCTACTTACTTTACTACATATTTGACAATGTGAAAATGCTGACCCTATATATTTTTTTTGTTATTTTTGAGATAAAATTTGATCGCGCAGATTAAATATAACATGATTTGTTATCTAGTATCAAAGGCCATAACAAACTGTAACGAAGCATGTATCTTTATACCACAGACGCTGGACTATGAAATGACGTTGATAAAATCGAAATTAAACGAATAATTTTTGAAAAGTTTTGTTTGTAATAAATCTTGTCGAAAACCAATTTATAAAAGTAATTCGTGTAGGGCGGTTACGTAGTGGTAACGGAAGGCTGATGTCGGTCGCGGCGGTGCGAGCTATTCAGCCTGCTCGTAAATTATCAACCTCCGCAATTAGCGGGCGCCGATTTGGCGCATTATATGTTTCCTACGGACAGCGCGTCTACGCTAATCTAGAATATTATTTTATACTGTAAGAGGACTGCTAACCTTAATACGCAGCCCTTGTCACTGTATTAACATGACAATCGCTTGCCTCACATTGAAATATGCAGCAGTTTATCTCTCAACATTTATATTTTATTTTAATCGTAAAATAGGGTTTCCCACTACAATACTTATTTTAATCGCTATTCCTTTCCGACATTGCTCTGGAAGGCCCTTGCAGTTGAGATAAACACTATCTTCAAAGCTTTTTCAAAAGACTCGTAATAAGACGGTATCAGTTGGTGTCAATGCATGTTGGTAATTGTTTTGTTAGTAAACTATTAAATGGAAACGGTAGGCTAGTCAAGCTTTTATATTCAGTGAAATTTTTCCTGCCCAGACTGTTTTATCTTGCCTTCAAATATATATTATCCAATGCTACATCGAGGCATAAAAGGAAGAAGCATACGCCCCTAATTGCGAGATATCCGTCAGTATCTCCTACAATATGTAAATAGGCGTCGGAGGTAATTAAATCTTATCTCGCGCCCTGCCAGCTCTGCTCCGCCATCGCAGCATCGCTGATTGCTTCGTAAAATGATTGACTCGCTATTTTAATAGCAAACCTTTAATGAAAACATCCCCACACGATTAATTCATATTTTATTTATTGTTGACAATTACTATTTGCACTGGATAATTGATCGCGTTCTCACAATCGTCAACTTGCTGATGAGTTGTTCGCAATTTTTGCGCAATTAAATATCGCGTAGTTGTAAGGCGCCGCCGCCGCCTGCTCACATGCAACTTACTTGTTTGCAAATAAAATTCTTTACACTCGCCTTCGACGATTTGCGTAGTGTAGAATACGATAAATTATCTTAATGCGACAAATACTTATTAATAATTTATAGAAGCTTCATGGATACGTATATGGAGATCTCTCCTAATTGTTTTGCACACTCTTAAAAGCCGTTGTTAGTACGGTTTGCTGGCAAATGGTGTTATTTGTATAACGGTACGCACATTCCGTAGGAAAGATTTTGATTGCGTTTTGCTTAGACAAGAAAGTGGTAAATATTTTAGAGTCGTTCACCGAATGCTCATAAATCTTTTGTTAGCTAGATTACTGCGCCGCGTCAACGAGTTAGGCAGTTTATCTCAAAGTGCTCAGCTAAACAATGCCGTATCACAGCTGAGTGCACTAAATCAACTATATTCATTTCCGTGGGTTGTGTCGCAGATCTTTAGGGTATACCTAATAGCTTCGCGTTTTAATTATGGTCGAAGCATAGCATAATCGGTCATAAATCACATTATATAGATACCTGCCAGCCGCAACCTGTTTCAATTCGCACGCCACAATACTCGCCGCGTCCCGCGTCGCATTGTGCGCCAGAGCCGGC
>DWMR01000622.1:0-11743 GCA_018245355.1 Dalla costala
GCCCGTGAGTGCGCAGAGATGGGATAAACAATAGGACTGCGTTTTCGACTAATGTATTGTAGTAAGCTACACCTAATATTTTGTGTTCGTTTTATTTCAATAGGCTCATAAATAATAAAGTTATATCAATTAATAGAATCTAAAGAATAAAAGATATTTTACGCGGGCAAAGCTGCGCGGGTCAGCTAGAGTGTAATATAATAAGCGACGATAGCCGAGTGGTTAAGACTTCGGCCTCCTACTCGGGGGGTCCGGGTTTCAAATCCCAGGCACGTGCGTTTCTAAGTTCCTGTGAGTAATAGAATATCTGAAGGAAAATACCGCGAGGAAACCTGCATGCCTGAGAGTTATCCATTAGGTTCTCAAAGTGTTAAGTCTGCCAATCCGCACTTGGCCAGCGTGGTGGACTATGGCCTTCTTATCCTGAGAGGAGATTCTTGCTTAGTAGTGGGCCGGCGATGGGTTGTGATGGTGGTGTTGATGATGATAATGATGATGATCAGTCATGTGTGGCTTGTGACCTCAGGCGCACATGGTGTTAGTTGCGGTGGTTGCATGTTTTAAAAAGGGTTGATGTCGGCAAGTCATAAGCTGGTTATAAAATTGTTTTTTTAAACTTTGTATAACATGTAATAAATATTGTGCCAATCTCAAGTAAGGGGCAGTAAGATGATGATGATGAAATATCGTTTCAGATGTTGGAAAGTTTAATAAATTTTAAAGAATGGAAGAACTTCACCATATTGTATGTGAGGGGGCGTAGTTTAATACGAGTAAACAATTTATTGAAAATGGGTAACCGAAGTGAAAAGTTTACTATAACCGTGAGAGAACTTAGTGGAGATGACTACAGGTATCTTATTTATTTTTATTGAGGTATCCAACTTGATTACAACCACAGTTATCGTTCAATTGCCGAATGTTCTCATGTTTTTGTTGAATTTTAGTAACAATCAAAGCACTGACGAAAAAATATACTAGGTACTAGGTTCTAACGTATATAAAAGTACACAGAGAGAGCTTTACAGGCGTAACTAAAAGAATGGGTATCAGTAGCGACACTTGCGAAATTTCAAATGTCATGTTCATAATGCGAAAGGATTTAAAAAAAAATCGTGAAGCTACCCCTTTTTTTCGAGAGTAAAGCTCGCATCACAGCGAATTTTTACATCAGTTCTTATCTAAATTTTTTTTTTTTAAATTTATCTACATTGGTATTACATTATTATTATTTATTTTACTTTAATTAAAACGGTACCAAACCAGGAACATTAATTAAAAACAATACTTTCAATCTTCACGCTCACGGAACTTACATATTATATCAGTCTTTTGCTTTCAGCGTTGGTCCCGCTGGTCATTGGGATACTCTTTGTTGTGGATGAACAACACATTATCAACCAATGACAAAGTGATTAAAATAAAAACTTTTAGTACCTACTTAAAACGAAATGTGATAACATTATCCTATTCTATCCATCCTGCTAAGTAGTCACTTATTTATCTGCACGGTTTTATCAAGACCATGGAACGGACAAACAGACAGACACACACTTCGTATCATAACTCTAATTATATGTTATGGTTTTAAATAATATCCCCAAAAAATAATAACGAAGTCACGAGCACAGCTATATCAAATATAACGAGCTTGGCACAAAGGACAAATAAATGGTCTCGTAAATTTTTGTTAGGAAATTATAAACAAAATGGATTAACTTCCCAAGTCATAGGTACTCTAAGCACGAAGCTTTCTGGGTAAAATATTGACCACATTTTCTTGGGCTTTACTTCTGAAAAACTTTCTTTATGTTCCGTTTAGTCTTTAGAGTAATAAAGAGTAAGAGCACTATGGGTGAGGTCTGGCGTTTGGTGGATAACCGATAGTGATGAAATTGCGCTTCCGGACTTCGGAGGGAACGTGAATCAGTCGATGGAGGTTGTTACCATTCGATAGTGTCATTCTAGTTAGACACTAGTCAGTTAGTCTATCCTTTAAAAATTTAAAAATTAAATCATTGTTTATTAAATAGGTATTAAAAAAATTGTCTACTTCGTTATACAAAATGTCCCCGTGGTTGCATTAAATCCATCACCAAAAGTATATTAGAAGAGCTACAGTCAGGATAAATAATCAAAAATAATTACCGTAATCCGTAAAGCTGGTGACGCTTTCAATAAACGAAAATATAATGTAATTTATAACAATCAAGAACCGTTTGTTATAACAATTTCGTAAACATTACCCTATAAAAAATAGATCCATACAATGTTACAGAAATATTTTGATTAATGCGAAAGACAATGGCTACGTGAACTTTGTGGTGGACTGTCCGTCGGACAATCTGGAGACTCTATTGCTCCACGCCCAGCAAGTGGGCCTGATGGCGGATGAACACTCCTACATTTTTGTATCCCCAGATCTGTTCACCCTAGATTTAAGTAGATATAGATATGGCGGAGTGAACATGACTGGTGAGTTTCGATTCAATATTCATACATGTTGTTTGTGCACGGCACATATAATATATTTAGAACTTACCTACATCCTTACTAATAAACATCTTTCATATAATACAATCCTTGGCCTTACTTATTGTTAGTATTATAATATAATATAATGTGAAATTGCGATTGTCAGTTTGTCCATTTCACGCTGCAGCAGAGCGACGGACTGACGATAGTTTTCGAAAAGAGATAATTTATAGTCCGGAGAGTGTCGTAGGCTTCTTTTTATCCTGAAAAATAACAGGTTCCTGGGCGATAGATAAAAGTGGTAGATAGAATGCGGAGCAAAATTTTTCATATATTCTACAGTCAGTAATATTCCTCAGCACTCCGTTCCAGTTTCCTAATTTAGAAAACAAGTAAGAGCAAAATTGTGTTGAAACGCAACGAAATACAATTAGTCAATATTAAATTAAAAATGAGCATAAATCTAGCCGAGTGGTTGGAACAGAGCTTGTTAATTAGCATTAAATCAGTACAGTCGGACCGTTGCTTTGTAATGATTTATATGAAATTCTACTGCAACTGACATTTGGACACTGCTGAGTAGGACACAGCATTCAATGTTTTATTCATAAACCCCTTTCCAGGTTTCAGACTAATAGATTTAACGCGAAATGATCGCTTGTGGGAGTTCGTAGCGGTTTTTAACGAAGAAACTGGACAGACTTTCGGGCCAGACAAACTAAAAACAAAACTGATTCTCATATATGACGCAGTAATGATATTCAGTGAAGCCATTAACAAAGTAAAGGTGATAACTAAACCACTCAGCTGCGAAGCGTATGATACCTGGACGTACGGATCATCTGTGCTCAATTTTATGAAAACTGTAAGCAAACCTTTGTTGTAATTTTTATTTTATTGAACTGGGAAACAGCAAGGTCATCAGATTATTATTAGTAGCCTCTCGAGCCTGCAGAGTGCAGACCCATTTATTAATGCATGGTATGAATTGAGTCTTCATCGGAAAGAAATAAAAATATTTCTTTCTCTCTTCTACGATGTTTTCTGAAGGCTGGACAACTCGCCATAATTCAAAGCAAGGCTTAACGGACCTCGAATAGAAGTAGTGTAGTATGACATAGTTCATAAATCAGGATTATCATAGTCCTCACTGGCTCGTGAGCTCGTGATTAGTGGCTAGTTATAAGAGAATTGTAATTAAATTCAACTTTTAACAACAATCCACTTTATTACAGAATAAAGTAGAAGGAATAACAAGGTCTTTAAACTTCGATGGATTAGGACAAAGAATTAATGTGGTTTTAGATGTTTTGGAGCTTACACCCGCAGGAAATCAAACTGTAAGTAACATCAAACAAGTTCCAGTAAGACTTGTGCCCTGGGAGTCCCGTAACATACGTAGACCCAGATTCAATCTTAAATTGCCCTTAAATGGAAATACAATACAATTACATTTACATGTAAATTGTAAGCCCTTTACTCGTCTTCGGGCAATTTTTTCTACTCACACACTTTCACATACTTGAACATTTTGTTAAAGTCTAGTTATAGTCTCTCCATCCCATACAATTAAACCGAGTAATTATGATGGAACAAACTCGGTTTAGTTACATAATATTTCAGACAAAAAATAAAGCCAAGAAGAAGAGAGATACATAAATAATTCGTAAAAAAGGTAAAGATTCAATTTCCAATTTCAAGCTCTTTAATAAATAAAAATAAATAAGGAAAAGGAATTACTGTGTAAATCAATACTCGTCAACAGATGAACTTTCAAAATATCGATACAAGATAAGTGATTGGCAGCGTGGAAATAATACTGATAAGACCATTGATTGGAAGTTATTGAAGTTATTATAGGCTTTGCGAAACATCAGAAAAATAATGACTTTTCCTTTATTTAGATAGGCACATGGGAAAACGACGAGCTTACAATAAAGAGACCTTTGATGCCGGAGGCTGATATCGCTGGGGAGACAATTATGAGGAATAAAACGTTCATAGTATTACTTGCGACGGTAAATGTTTTTAATACTTTTTTAAACGATTTTAATTCAACACGCCACAGTCGTATACTCGCACCGCCTGTATCGCGGGTGACACACACACACACATAATACATATCAAATGACTAAGAGCCAAGAACAAACACCTTATCTGCCAAATAAATGTCTGGCCGACCAGGAATCGGAGCCGGGACTCACAGCGGATCAGTACTCCTGAACTGCCAACACGCCACGTCGTCGTCTGCTATTTTTTTGCCTTGTTATATTTTTCACGTCATTTTGTTGCTTACGCATATATTTTTTCATTTCCGTTCAATATTTTATAGGCACATACGAGTAATTCTTACATTCTCTCATATTATTCGAGGCTTAGGGCAATAAACAGAAACCGTCCATCATTGGATGATTTATCTTCTTTTTTTTTAATTATTTATTTTAATTATTGATGTTTAATGTATTATGTTTTTATTTAAATTTAATTAATGATCTTGTTACCTGATTAAATAAATAAATTGTTATTATTATTTATTATTGGAAGTGATCTTACACAGGAAATAATTCCATATTCGATTCTCGACCGAATCAATTTAATATGTATTTGTATGCTAATGATTTAATGTCTGTTCTAGAACTAAGAAGTAAATACTTATTTGTACCTTAATTTTTTATCTGTTTTTTACCTATTTAGTAATTTGGATATTGCATTCTATGTGCTTGTCATACTCGTGTTAATTCATTTCCAGGCACCACCCTACGGCTATATTAAAGAATCTTCGCTTGAGCTGGAAGGAAACGATCGCTACGAAGGGTTCGCCGTTGACCTCATCGACAGATTATCTAAGTTTCTCGGCTTCAACTATTACTTCGAAATTGAAAAGGATTACGGTAACTATGACGAGGCTACTGATAAGTGGACTGGAATGGCTCTTAAACTTAGAGAAGAGGTGAGTTTTACCTTTGGACCATACGTAACGCATTTTTTAATCTAGGTGATTTGAAATTAAGCTCTACTTCATTCAACTATGTTATTACTTTATCTGTAACAGTACTTTAGCAGAGAAATATCTGAAATAAATAATCTCGATGCATAAGCTTGATGTTTTCAAGACCAAACTTGTCACATATACGTGTACACTCTCGTGTATTAACGAGAATATTTTAGGCTAGTTCTTGTATGTAAAATGAGGACGTGAAATGAACAAGAAGACTGTAAATTAAACATCGCTAGTAGAAGTACTCTCACTGTATCCATCGATATAAATTTCAACAGTGACACAGAAGGACTTGATAGAAATAAAGGTCAAAGTTTATTCTGAAGATTGATTTCTGTTTATTCTTAGCTTATTGCCCTTTTCCCACAAATACAGATACCTTATACTTTGTTCAAAGTTTGTCCTAATTCAGAAGCGGGGCTTATTTTCAGAAAGCCGACTTCGGCATTTGTGACTTGACAATAACAGCAGTGAGGCAGAGAGGGATTGATTTTTCGACGCCATTTATGACATTAGGTATCGGAATTCTTTATAAAGAGCCAAGTAAACAGCCGCCAGAAATGTTCTCCTTCATGGCCGTGTTTTCCAAAGAGGTACATTTTTGATGCATGCACTGTCCTCATTAATCGTTAGTGTCCCACGCCTGAGCACTGGAATATTTTAGGATTTAAATAATTTTAATAATTTTTTAGTCTATTAGTCTGGTTGATGAATTGTGAAGGAAGGCCTTAGCCTTAGGGCCAATCAGCGTTCACAGTCAAATCGAGATCTAATTACATACAAACAGCTTCATCTCTTAATAATTCAAGTTTTTGGTTAGATTTCTCTACTTTTATCTATAATTTTAATACATTGATAATCTTTTAACGTGTCCTCCCAAACTGGAAGAGCTGATGATAGATTGCGATTAACAGTCATAGTATAATAGTTCTCCAGATCGCTAACGACTCACTCTTACTACATCGCTGTCACTTCGCAATGAAAGTGGTGCGTGCTACTTCACTATCACAATTTACATAAATAAACCTCGTTTCGGTTTTTCATCGTGAGCTGGTTGTCCTATTCTATTATTAATATTATAAATACCAACACTTCTGAAGATATATGTGTGTGTGTGATTATTAAAACCACTGATCGGAGTCGTATGTTGAGTGGGGAGCGACGGGCAATACCTTGTAAATAATATGCGAAAAGGGCTTTGTAGAAATATGCTTTAAGGGTTCACAGGTACTCAATGCATCTCATTAGGAAACCAACATGCAATATAATAATTTGGTTCTTAATCATTCATTCCTTTCCACTCTTCATTTGAAGACTTCAGTCTGTCAACCCGCACCGGTCGTATCTAGCCACTAAAGTATACTTGCCAGAACTTGTTCTGAGTGAATTCATGAGGTCAGCAATATAACTATTATTCCACTGTGAGATAATCTTGTAACCATTCCAGGTATGGTACTACATGGTTTTAGTACAACTAAGTCTTGGTGTTATCATGATAATCATTGGGCGCATTTCCAACAAGGAGTGGCAGAATCCCGTGCCCTGCATCGAACAGCCAGAGGAACTCAGCAATCAGTTTAGCTTTGCCAACTCCGTGTGGCTTATCATTGGATCCGTTATGCAGCAGGGGTCCGAAATTGCTCCTATGTAAGTTTTTTTTAACTGTTTTATTTGCGGCTAAGGTGAGGCAACCTAAGAGTTCCCCTCAATGTTCTTAAATGTATATGAAGACTACGAGCCTGCATTTAGCCTTAGGCTATTGAGGTAGCTTTAACGATTTCATTCTATCAGTGTACTTAGTTTTCTTTTACTTTTTCATTATTTTTGTGACGTGTGACATTTAAAGGTCCAAGTTAAAATCAAGACCGGACGCTGCCCGTCGCACGAAATGTTCTATTTCCGGCCAAGGCAAAAATTTATTTCGTATATAAGTGTTTGTTTTCGGATCTTGAATGTTTACGACATGACATGTGTTCTTATCACAAGCGACACATAAAACCCCAGCTTCCCTGAGTTATTTCTACTCTATTGTATATACTGTATTTGTTTGTTTTTGTGATGTGTCATAGTAGTTACGCTCCAGGCCTCCTCGGTTGTGGGGAGAGACCTATGACCTGCCGTGGACCAGTAGGAGTTTCAGCCAGCCAGCTATGCATTATCAGAAGCGCTCAGAGCCGCGCGTCTAGTATCAATCGTAACTGATCGACCAGGTCCACAAGAATGGGTGACCACTAGTAACAAACATTTCATGACCAGTTCCTTGCTTTAAGGGCACGTTAAGCCATCGGTCCAGGTTGTTATAGTCAGAAAACAGTATTTGTCGAAGGCCTTTGGGTAGCTTAACAACTTCCGACACTCAGGTTGGCCACCCTCCTCTCTCCCTTCTACCAATCCGCACTGGCGCATCGTGGGGAAGTATTGATATTATGGAGCACTCTCAGTCGTACAGGCTTTAAGATGAAGAAGAGAAACGCACATAGCTCTGAAAAGTCAATCCGAAAAGGCGTGCCTGGGATTCGAACCTCTGACCTCCCGTAATAGTAGACCCGAATAGGCGAAATAGGCCGAAGTCTTAACCATTCGCCTATGACCGCGCGCTCTTGCCATACCTAAAGGTGATCAAATTTGTTTTTTATTTCAGAGCATTAGCACCACGTATGATCACTAGCGTGTGGTGGTTCTTCACAATGATCATAATGGCGTCATATGTCGGTACGCTTGTGGCTTTCCTAACCGTCGAGAAAAATGTTTTACCATTTCAAACAGTCATTGAACTTTATAATCACAAGTCGATATCTTACGGGGCGAAAGAAAAAGGATCGACTATACAATTCTTTAAGGTTTTATTCCCTTTTTCTTACTGCTTTAAATCCGATATCGAACTGTCATACTTGCGTTGATACGACTGGTTTTGAAGAAATCAATGAGCGAGCTTGGATTTATATTAAAATAGTATCTAGAGCTGAACCGTGTCGCGTCGCATCGGGAACGAGACGGGGTCTTGCAAACAAAGTTATTGGAAGTCACGTTGCATACAACCGGTTCATTATTTAGTTAAATCTATTTTTCAACTCCAATAAGTTTCGCAATCGCAAAATTTTATGAAGTTTGCAAAAAGTTGTAAATAATTGCATGATTCAAACTTAAAATCACTTCTAAGTAAGTTTACTTTGAGATAAATTTTCCTTTAATAAATCAACCTTTTGGGGCTTTGTAATTATTTCGCTGAGCAGAATTTGATAACAAATTTTTGATAGATAAGATAAATTCGCGTTTCAGGAATCCTCAAATCCGATTTATCAAAGTATGTATCAGAAGATGTACTCAAAGGGCTGGCTTGTAAAAGAAAACGATGATGGTGTAGAAATGTGAGTAACACGTGTCATTAATATTTGATACCCCCATCATATTTCGGTCGTAAATCATTACATTTCAGAGATTTGAGATAATTTGATCCTTATCACGTATTTGTTAATCATGTTTGGGGTAAACTAAAACGTGCTATTTTACCGTCGACCCCATTAACAAGTTCAAAGTCGCTCGGTGTGTTATGGGGTTATGGAATCTGTATTGATTAAATTCATCGACTAGCAAGAACGTATTATCAAGTAAAGTGAACAAGCCTCAGTGGCAACGCGCAATCATTAAAAAGACAATCAATCGTGTGATAGTACTAATCGCCAAAATAGCGATGTCGCCTCCCGAAGAGGGGCACTAGCACCATATAAAAGCCAGCGGGAAACCTCTGAATTCAGAGGGCATACGACCAGACGGACTACCACCAACTAGGGGTGATTTAGGTGACTTTTAAAAGCTTATTTATGGATAAATAGAGAGAAAGAGAGATGGATAGATACTGAACGATCATACTCGTATACTCTATCTTATTCATCATAATGTATCGATACCATATTTGATGCATGAGATTAGAATAGAATAGAATATTCTTTATTTGTACACCAGTCTGAATTTCACAGAAGATACACATAAAAACAAAAGTATACCAAAGGTGGCCTTGTCACGAAGGCAGCTATCTCTTCTAGGCAACTTTTGGATAGAGGAGATTTTAATTATGTAGAAAAAGGTAGAATGGTTAAGGTAGGTTGTACATTGATGATAATGATGATATATGATATCATAAAGACCTATCACACGACTGTACGAAAATATCACGTAATATGGTAAAGCACAGTAATCTAAGTTTGGGTCCTTCCATAGTTTCTAGTGACTCTGCCTGATCAGCGAGTGGTATTGACTCTCGGTAGATTACCCGCGATATCGGGGACTTACCTAAATAAAGCAACAAACAACTATACATCATTTGTTCGTAAGGTTATTTCCTCCTTTACAATATCCGATAAAATACATAAACATTACTCTGCATCAGCTGAGCACGTGCACATACGTGATACGATTATATTTCTGCCCAGAAAGTCGGATTGTTGTTGTTCACACAATATAAATTTAGATACCTAAATAGATCTAACTACTAGATCTGCATAAAATGTCTCAATACCTACCGATTATTTGGAGTTTCAGTATTATAGAATTGGATATAGGATGATATTATGTAATTAAATTATTCTATAATAATCGAAATCGAATTCGAATCCAGGTTTCTTCGCTGAGCAGGCAGAGTCGTATTATCGGATGCGCGATATTGGATTCAGAATGTGTTTAACGATGTTTTAATTTTAATTTTCAAAGAGCTGAAAATACGACTTACGCTTTATTCATGGAGTCAACTACAATTGAATACTATAAGGAGAGACACTGCGATTTGCTACAAGTCGGTGGATTGCTTGACTCAAAAAGTTACGGCATCGGCATGAAAAAAGGTAAACGTGATTTCCATTTTGAATTTTTTGTTGTTCTAAACACTTATCAGTATGAAAAAGTCCACCATTACATAAGTGTCATTTAATAGACTCCATAACAAAACAGGCCCACAGTCCTATTCGTTGAATCAACAGATTTATTGTGTAGTAAGCTGCATTTTGTGCATGGCTCATGTATTACCTATTTACTTAGGAGCCACAACATTCCGATACCCAAAAATTTCTTCATGGCGGACAAGTAGGACATAACATTATAATATTTAATGAACAATTCTGACCCATTCATTTTAATTCGTTTTTGAACGTAATATACACACCTCAGTTAGTCCATCCGTATAAAAAGGGTGATAAAATTGACAAAATATACGTTCTGGTACATGTAATAAATTTGTACTCGTCATTCAGGATCACGGTATAAAAAATACATAGATGATGCGTTACTGAAACTTAAGGAACGTGGTGAAATTGAGAAGCTGAAAAATCTTTGGTGGAAAGAAAAAAGAGGCGGTGGAAAGTGCGGTGTGAGTAGAATACTTTAAAAAATATATATTGTTGGGCACCACTATTTATTTAACTTGCACGACAATAACATTGCATGTAATAATAAAAGGTATTAGTAGACCAATGAAGTTTTTCACATAAAGCTGTTTTGTTGCGTCCATCTGTGATGGTACATGGGTGCAGGATCCTAGTTTAAAAATAGTAATATCAGAACCTTGCTACGAACAGAGCAACGCTTGTTATTGCACTACGCGATCAAATTTGAAATGAGTAAATCCGTAGACGAACAAAACCTCGCAAAACCGATGGGGAATGGGGACCACGAGTTGGGAAATTCGAGGATTCAGCCCTCTGCTCATAACTTGTTGAAGTGGTGTCAATTAAGGTAGGTTTACGTCCTGTGGTGGACCTGTAAGGTGATGGATGATTTGATGCTTTATAACAATGGCACTTTAAATGTAATTTGATATTAGTAGTTAAGTTATAGATACAGGGTCAGTCGTAGCTCATCTACATCACTTGATACACCCACATGGTCCGCCTTTTCTTTAAAATTTTTCTTAATAGTAACTATGACAATACATTTACGACTCTGTAGTCGTTGGGCGCCGCAAACGCTCGGTTGAATCAAGCCTTGGCGTTCATTCATATAGGTATAATTCTCTTACACGTGCCGCTCGTGCCGTTTTCTGTATATACACAGTATTTTTACTACTGCCAATTTTAGTACTGGTAGCTAAGCCTGTTGTGGTAGAATTTGATTATGGGCGTTTTTTTTTTTTTTTTCTTTATTTGGAAAGGGCTTTTTCGTTAAGACGACTATGCCGCCCTGGTATAATCAACCTTAAACAATTTATACACACAAACATTTATACTAAATACCCTGGTCCGTTACCATACCTACTGATGTAATCCGTCAAATATCAGGTCT
>DWMR01000623.1:0-11741 GCA_018245355.1 Dalla costala
CCTGCGCACTACAATAGCTACTCTTTCGAGAATTTTCACATAGGACAACGAGACGCCCGTCTCGTCGAACCGAACCTACTCACGAAGATTCAGCCTGTTATTAATCACTGAAAAAATATTCGAGGGCTGCTGGACCAGAAGGATTGAAGGGAACCACAAACGCACGGGAAGGCAAACACATCCAAATCTGTTCAGGCGTTTAGAAGTTATGGTGGAATAAAGAAACTCACATACATTCATGAACTCTAAAAACATTACACTCCTTTTTTTGCGCAGCAGATAAATGATACCCACATTGCAGATCCAGATAATATTATTATCATTATAGCTAACTACTCGTACATGTCGCGCAGTAAGCACGCAACAGTCACGGTGGATTGTCGTTGTAATACGAAAGCCGGATCTAAGCCGGCTTAGCGATATCAAGCGAGGCTGGCTCATATACTGACTGTTTAGAGCTTATATGTGACGTAGTAGAGAATAGAATTGATTATTTATCAAGTGCAGAAATACCTATGCCTATGCCAAACACGTATTTTGTAGCAGTGCCGGCAATACAAAACACGTAAGACCTCGTCCACCGCGTCGAGATTGCCGGCGCATGGATTATTGTCTTAAGTTCGGCGCCGGCTGATAAAATAAGTGGATCTTCTTTTTTTTTTAAAAGAAAAAGAAAGGATCTTGTACTTCTTTTAAAGTGCATTTAATCGCACTTATTTAACCGGATTAACTTACACTAACAGTTATATTTCTACAGTCTTATTTGATTGGATATGGTTACAGGTTTGCTTTTTAAAATAATAGAATTGATTGGTTTGAAGTGTTCATTTGTAAATGCTCTCAAAGACAAATTATTGCAATATAATAAACATTTTGTCAATATCTGAATACGATATCTAGAATACTAACGTTTTGTTACATTGATGCTGGCAATTAAAATCATTGTCACTGATGTAACATCATGTCACTAGGTTTATTTGTTTCATTCCCAAACTAGCGATAAAACTAACAATGGACATTTAATACTGGCGTCCGAGACACAAATATATTTATTGCTCCGTTAGGGATCTGAAACCTCAATTCGCATGGAAACTCACGCCAGTGGGCATATCTTTTTTCTAAAAAACTGCACGCACAGATCTTGGGGCTTACACAGCATTTCTCTTTCATCTAGATTCCCGAGGGAAGCGTTAAGAGAATAACTAAGGGAAACGAAACAGTTTCCACAAAAAGCTAGTCGTGGTTCTTGCACGCGACTAATTAGTACTCGTTAGTTGCATCAACAAGCGAGTGTATACTCTTTACAAGCTTCAATGTATTTTCTTAAAGCGAAAAAGCATTGCTCCCTCATCAACCAACAGCTAATGAGTTAAATTACATAGGAAAATGTATTTCCTTGCCCCCAAAGCGAAAGTAACAAAAATCCGTTCATATTCATTCATTCACTTTGAATATTCCTTGCTTGAATATGCCTTTTGCGAGAAGTAATAACATTTTCCGTACTCGTGAGATCAAAAGCAATATGAAAGTCATGGGTATTATTAAGCAACAAGTCTGCCAAAATTATAAGAACTATAAAAGGAAAAATATCGGATTCCCGTTATGTTTTGATGAGATTTCTAGGCTTTTATTTAGGTTTAGTCGTAAAAAGACAGTCCTTTGGTATCCGGATGCTCGCCAAGTCGAGTAGAGTCGAGCTGTTCGAATTAGCTCGGAGCTGAACGGACTAGGCTGTCATACTACGAATTGACGTTTAGAACGTGACTCAATTCTCATCGAAATCATAAACTAGCATTAACTGGATTTGAATACACTTTGTGTATTTTCAAATTCAAATTGAAAGGCAAATTAACTTCCTCCTAACTCTAAAACTTAAGTTTTATAAAATGTTTCAACATTATGTATGTACGCCAGTAGTTCATAAAAGTAATAAATAAGTACCTAGAGTTTTCTTGGAAAAATCCTGAAAAGTCTAGAAAATCCATGAATTTTCTAGGAAAGGATGATAGTATTTTGCGCCTTTGTTATTCACCAAACCTTCAGTATAACCAATGGAAAATAAATTAAAAAATATATGTACCTACGTACCCTATGTATTCTAAGACTGACCAGTTTAGGAGGCTGACATAAATTATTTTGTAAAGGAGTGTAACAGAAATCAAAATGATGATAATTGAGGCTATGGAAATCAGTTTAGAGAAGGACGACTTTAAAAAATATTTTTTATGCAAGTCCTGTAACATTACCTTATAGTCAAAAAGTGAGAAGAACATCTTTCTGTGCAGTAGAGAGAAAGGCGTTCATAAAATTTTGTAGCGATTATGGCTTGATATTTGCAATAATTCTTATAATTCTTATAATCATTTATTGACTTTCTATTATTGGCAATAACCAGTCGACTAGACCTAAGGATCACGTCCGCGCAACTTTCAAGCAGTCATTAAATTAAGAACAACCAAACTTTATTTATCTCAGCCTGTTACTTTTACGGGCGATAAGGTTTGGAAACACGGCTGAAAACTTCCCAAACTTACGGAAATTTTGTCCAAAGTTTTCGAATCACGCCAATCGCTCGATCGCTCACAAATTTGTAAGGTACTTATGAGACATTAAAATAACCTCTTATCTGCTAGCAAACTTTACTTAAAACTTTATATATCTCAGCCGATACTATATTTAATATTTGAGCAAATTAAAAAAAAATTACTATATTATTAGTTTATTCTATCTTTTTAATTCTCATTATCAAACTCATTATTTTCGTTCAAAGAACAAAGGAAAAGTTAAAAGAAACAATTTGATAATTTTAAATTATTTTTAGTCAGTTAGATTTAAGTAAACAGTAGTTTAGTTTTAATAATCTAACATTAATTAGGATAATACAACATTTACTTAATTTGTCAACAACCCCAGTGTGTGTGTGTGTGTGTGTGTGTGTTGTGTTGGGTGTTGTTAGTAACCCTCTAGATAGATAGATAATATACTTTATTGTACACCATCAAAACACAAAACATACATAATATGAAACGAACGACGGCGGTCTTATCACTAAGAAGTGTCGAAATATTTATTTTAATCGAAAGGGTGGGTTGACAACCCCCAACATTTCGATGGATGGATGGATGGGATAGCGGGTGGCCAACAGTTATCTAGTAAAGGTCTACTTTACTAGATAACTGTCCCACTAACCCACCATTTCGATTAAAATAAATATTTCGACACTTCTTAGTGATAAGACCTCAGGGTAGACATCAGTTATGTAGTAAAGGTCTACTTTACTTACTTACTTTACTTTTGTCTACCCCCACCATTTCAATTAAAATAAATATTTCGGATGCCCGCTGATCTCTTTCTCTTTATGTTTGATCTTATAGGCTGTGAACAGAAAATAGACTGTATTATTACATATTATTAGTACATTACTTTATAGTAGGATAAATAAAAAATACTTCAATAAAATCAACCCAACCTCCCACGTTTACTTCAAGAAGCCATTTTTCATTTCCACACGATTAATGGCATCACATACTTACTTTAATCTGGAGAAACGCATCGATCGCTTATACGTGGGGTATTTAAAGTAGAATAACCTCTTATAATGAGGCAAGGGTCGCGTGACGTGCCGCGTTTGAGAGCGCAAGGGGCCGGCGATACGCTGAATATTTATGTCATAGCATTCATGGCCGTCGTCATAGTTTTATGTCTTAACGCGGTACTTCATACTACATCGAGATAATCTGGTAAAACTATTATTTTAGTCACTAACATTAAACAACAACAACACAACAACAACAACGTAACAACAACGACATAACAACAACATAACAATACTGACGACACAACAATAGCGTTCTCTATTGTTCTGCTCCTTTTAAAATTAATTTGGGATCTGTATCAAAATCTAAATCAGGCGTTATCTGCCAATTAATCTGCTCCGGCCGCCTGTCAAACTCCGCATCCACAACTAGTCAGTTAGATGACCGTCTATTATAACATACGGAGTACTTCCCTAAGATAGACCTATTGAGTTATTCGATTATGATTCCCAGTAATGGGCACTATCTGCCTGTCTTGATATATTACAGTCATTCGATAGGCTGTCTGGAGACTGGATAGTTTTAGTTGTATCGTAAGATGAGTGATACAATTAAAACTCAATCAACTATGTTTTGTTTTTTACCGCATAATACCACCTGATCAATCGACGTCGCACATGTTGCGTCGCAATCCAGATGATCAATGGTTGCATTGTGGAGATCTGGCCTCTCGAATCGTATCTATCGGCCGTTAATCAATCGGCGATCATCAGGGACGATAAACGTCGGTTCGATCTAATTGAAAATTAACTTAGAATAATCAATGGTGGACTGACTGGATCTTCTCTTCCTCCTCTCCTCCTTATTCTCTCCTTCCTCTTTGAAAATCGCAAAAGCATCAGCATGCTGATGAAATAGATATTATTCCCCTTAGTTAATATTCCCACTCTTTCATTCCTGTAACACGTAAAGAGTAACCATAAAGTTACCAATTTTATTTCCACCCGTGCCAAAAGATGATACACGTAAAACAGACACTGAACGATGGTCCGACAAAATTTTTGAACGATACTGATCGAGAAGGTGAAATAGTAACCTAAGGCTCAAGTACATTCAAAGAAGCGGTACCTACCTAAGTTCGCGTGACCAAGAAGGCGCTGGCGGCCGATGCGATACGCAGACTATTTATGTCGCTGACTCTAAGAATTATGGTCAAAGCCACATTTTGAAAAGCATAACCATTTTACAAAGTTATAAAAACTGTATAGTAAACATTTTCATGTTGGGTACCTACATAATATAGTTTTGTTCTTAAACTCTGGCGTAAAAGACGGTGTTTTATCACAAAATTGGTCAAAGTAACTGTATAAATATTAACTTACCTATATCAGAGATAGTTTCTGAAATCCTTATACAGTTTTCTAGAAATCCAAACTTTTCGTAGAACAAATACACGCACAAAACGAATCATCACTTAAAAGCGTTGTCTTGTAGCCGCGCCGTAGCGAGAGAAAATAGTGCCCGTCAATACAAAATTACCACCGTCACGAACAGAAATTTAATTAGTATACTATCACGGCATAATATCAAGGTGATAGATATTTTCATCTTCATTAATCTACAGTTAAAGGAATATCCAAGATATGGAGCAGTTAAAACCGAGTGTTATGGCTTTATAAATTACGACCTCTCTCACACACACATCACTGTGCGAGACTCCTATAGCTGTTTTGAATGTAGGAACCCTACAAAATCAAATAATTTAAGAAAACTAATATTTAGTGAGCTACTACATACCCTAGTACTATTATTATTTAAGACTATTCACTAGACTTTGCTTGCAGCTTCACCCGCGTCAAATATTTTTTTCCATGCAAACGTTCACTCTCTATTCTGTCCCTTTAAGGGTTAATTTTGTTTTAAGTAGTACATGCACCTCTCAAGGGTTCCGTTCAAGCTATCTGCACACCACCACATTCCGTAAGAATCCGTTTAGTAGTTTCCGCGTGGTTCAATAGCAAACATCCATCATCTATCCATCCTCACTTGATCCTCACACACACACATGTCGTATACTTAATATACAGAAGGGTTTTATTTATAACCACATAATATAATACCTGTAGCTACCACTTAGTATTAATAAAGGCAAACATTTTAAAAATAAATTATATTCACCGTAAAAGAAGAAATGTAATTATGTTGCACACCATACGACGTATGGGTTATTATTATTCATTATAACATGTATTAAAAACTTTACATGCAATACTTCACGGCTTGGGCGTTAAAAAACTTCTCTTTGTCCCTAACAATTTACGGGCACGAGGTAAAACTTACGACGGAGTAATTGACTCTGAGTGGTCATCGGCGGCGTAAACTTCTGTTTAAGTACTGTTTTTAGTATTTTAGATTAACTTGAAAGTTACATTCGTGAGCAATTTCTACACGAGCGAGCCTTGAGGGCCAGGCGACCCCAACATGGAGGAATTATTGCGTAGCGTACTCCTACAGGCCCCGTTAGGGTGACATAGTCTTTATTTATAATTTAATATTTTAAGATAAGCCAATTTAAACATACCTACTCGTATAATATACCTTATATACCGCCTTTTGTATATCATTAATTTCTTTGTTTCATATCATGTATGTTTTGTTTTGATGGTGTACAATAAAGTGTATTATCTATCTATACTTACGGGTTTTTGTTTTGTTCACTACATTACTTGGATAGATAGATAGCTAGAATACTCTTTATTGTACACACGAAGTAATGTGCAGATGTGGTGAATAGTGATTATACAATACTTTTTTTTTAATCCATGGAGGTTTTAAAGTGATAATATTTATACTAAGACAAAATCAATAAAAAAATAACAAATGTTAACAAAAATGGTATGAGAGCACAATCAGTGAGTAAAGTCTCATCATCAGACATAAACCCTCTTAACTTATAACAGAACTCTTTGTTATTTCAGTATCCTCTTATGACGCCCACGATAAAAAGGGAATCTTTATTCTTTGTGGACCAACGTTTCGTTACTGAAGCTTGTTAGTGTGATTCTTTATCTCAACCTTATTTTGTATGAAAGTACACTAAGACAGATTTTTGGTTTAACGAACTCTTGATAATATGGTAACTGTAATTGCACACAGTACGAGCTTCAAACTTGTTTGCATCCATACTAATGTTATAAATGCGAAAGTAACTCTGTCTCTCTGTATTACGCTTTCACGGCCAAAACGCTGGCCGATTGTAATAAAATTAGATATGGATCTAGTTAAAAACTTGGCGAAAAACATAGGCTCCTTTTTTTTTCTTAAAATCATCCCTTATAATGGTCGAAAAGGGGATGAAAGTTTGTTAGGAAAAATGGACTATGCGAGCGGAGCTCATGCTTAACTTGTTAGTTTATAAATACATAGTGCCAGTTGTTGAAAAATACAAAGCTGCCTAGGAACTTGTCTAGATTTTAAATTCGCACAACTTTCGGTACGATTGCGACGAAAAAGATTCACCTTAGCTACGCCATGTAAATTTGCGTAAATGCCCATGTAAGATCTGATGTATAAATAATCGACCAAGATATTCTTCGGGTGACTTAAATTTACACTTAATTTTACTTTAGTAGACTAAATTCATAGCATCGAAACCATAAATTATCTCCAAAATTATTCGTAATCTACGTGTATGTAGATCGGGTACTTTATGAATAAATTAGCTTGGTCCAAGTATTTATATGCAAACCGATCTGCATAAAACGCTTTCGAGCACTTACCATGATACGTTTAACAATAAGATTAGTCTCGTAGTTTAAAATTCCTAATTATAATTTTTTAAACCTGTTAGGAAATGAAAATTATACAATTTAGTTAATTAACAAAATATAGTTATGACATTTTACACTTAATACCTTAATTTAAAAAATGAAAGATGTGTATTGAGTGGGTTAATTGTAATGGCATCGCTGGATACAACATTACCCATTCGAAAAATGAGCGTTGTATACTAAATAGCTCGTTTGACAGCACATCGGTATCCCATTTTCGATAGTTTTATCAGTATGAATGCTACAAAACGCTTGTAATATAAGAAACTTTTGTGGATTAGCACTGAACTGTCCACGCATTAAAAGTTATAAAAATATTTAAATTACTACGCTCAATCCTCCACTGGAGCAAAGATGACGCTTCTCTCAAGTAAATGCCTCCGTTAAGCACGTATTTAGCTTTATTATTTAGGTTGTTACTGCGGAAATTTATAGCAGACATTTCTCGTTTAAATGGCTAATTGTACTAAAACGTATTATAGTATTGTGATGTTTTGAATACAAATTTTAACATTGTTTTAGTGGAAGAAAGGTGGTGAAATAAGAATCAAAACGCTGATTTACAATGAGCGTTTTATTTTCCCTACAGTAGGAGATACCTAAGCCTATTCCCGAATTACTCTGTGATAGTTTCCCGCAGCAAGTCTGCAGACACATGATACATCTATGCCTACTGACTATCTATATTATTAAAGGCTGGAAGCAAAATCATAAATATATGAATTTGCTTCATCGAGTTTGTTAATTATTATCATAATAAAATCATTAAAGAGTCAATTCTCTTTAGCCTTCGGGCTTCTACATACAGGCACATTTCAGCCACATTCGTTTTCGGGCACATTTGATTAGATATCGTACTGGAATTAATATACTTAGTAGATATTATTTTCTGTGAACCAATCTAAATAACCACTCTACTATGTAAAAGCTTGAAGACGTTCGCAAGATTTTTAAAAAAGATTATTCCCTAGCAGGATTATTTCCTATTACGGAAAAGTTAAATTAATATTACTCTATAAAAGCTATCTTTTGAAACTAATTTCCGGCTGTTTCTTGGTTTTATATATTTTATACGAACTTTGATAAGAATAACAGTTAATCAGAAGCAAGACTAATAACCTGATAAAATATAGGTTTTGCTCATGCAGAAGCTTTAATATCTGCATTGTATGTGTGTGCGTTTTATCACCTTATTAAATACTGTCATGTGATCTTATTATACGATACCTTGAGTTTGACTCTTGGACCATGCAATTAAATTTCCCCTTCTTTACATTATTAAAAGAAATCATCGTGGGAAAACCTGCATACCAAAGAATTTTTACGAAAATTAAAAAACGATGTCTACAATATCCGAAATTTTAATGTCAAAAAAGTTATAGAATCACATTTTTCAAACGCACACCTAGATTTTTACTATCTTTGAAAACGATAGAATGTGGCGAGAGGAAGCGCCAAAGTGATGAACGCGCTTAAAATTAAATCTAAACAAAAGTATTTGCATTCGTGTACGATTTTTTTTAACTTACCTATAATGTATCAATTCAGAGCATTTTCTAAAACCAATCAATATTAAACGTGCTTTGCTTTCTCTTTATAATCTAGGCGAGTAAATCTTTTCAAAGTATGACCTATTTACAATTTTATTGTAGTAGGTATTTTTTTATATTCAGTGTTCACCGCAGCTGTTCTATCAGTGCTATGATGTCATATCAGGTCGCGTATCGGAATAACAAACACCACGACTGCGGATTGCGATCCGGGGCTAATCACCCACATGCCATGCATTTCAGAGAACACAAGACGAAAACTTCTGTTGACTTTTCGCTCCCGCAGTCATTACGGAAATCATTTCTGTGGTGAAAACCGTATCGGTAGATCAGAAATTAAAGGTTTATGTTATTGAACAATTAAAGTAATTTTGGTTATGCTTGTGATAACGATACGAGTATAAAGTGGTCACCAATCCGCCGCACTCACTGGACTACTTAGATGGAATTTAGACAAACATATTTATCAGATACTGAACCTAACAAAAATAGTAAACCAACTCATGTGCAGTTAAAATGAAAATAAATAAGCGTTTCTACACTAGCCTTAATAAATAGCGGGAATACTTCAGTAAACTTAACGATGTCCTTACCATAACAAGAACACAAGTACTCGCATAAAGCAGTTAAAAGTTTCTTTTAGAGACTCTAAGGAAAGTAATATTCTGTCATAAATTCTCCCGAGAGGCTCACCCCATTCCTTGAACCCATAAAAAGATAAAGATCGTATTTTGCAGCTTCTGCTGTGCTGGTGTTTCGTTCTAAATCATTGACTTAATTGTGTGATACTGGAGTATTTTTTAAGACTTATAATGCTGAACTAGAAGATTTTAAATATTATGAAACCATGACTTCAATACGTGGAGTCATATCTTGAGAATGGGTGCTTTAAATTGCTTTAAAGTCGGGAGGACTGCCGCTCCCGCAATTTAATTATATTGAAACAACATATCTTAGACTGAAACAAAACTGGTTTCAAACCATGGACCACTGTGCTTGTATAATTATTGTTGTTAGTAATCTGTATCTGAAAACTTCGATATGTAGGTATACCACTAAACAACATCGTTAAATTAAGCTGGTAGCAAATAGTTAGTGCTGCTTCCATAGAAACTGTTCGATTATAACTTCGATTTATAACTTTATAAATTATACCTAATTATAGATGGCATTTAGAGTGAATAAGTTGATGATTGATGATTTGATGGTGTTGAAGGTTTAGTGATGTTTTTGTTAATAAGCTTCAAATATTTTTTATTGTATATCGTCTTCCTATTTGTTGCTGAACTATTTTTGTCCCCTTTTACATGACGTATATTATTTAAAATTGTAAAATTATAAGAATAGCAGACGGGCACCCACTCCAACCAACCACTCCCGCCCATAGACATCTGTGACAAAGTTTGAATAGGTTTGTGCGAGGGACTTTTAGCTAATTAGTCCTGTTAGATAAAGGTGTAAATAGGAATGTCAGTAGTTCAGTATTCGTTAGTAATAGGACTGTGGGAGTTAGAACTGTTAGTGCAAGTAAAAGTGAGTAAGTCATAGTAATTGTAATAGTAATTGTTAGTACCTATTTGTCCTGTGTGAAGCCAGAAGAAACCGGACACGTTGCTATCCCTTAGGACTAGGGTGGTCGCCTCTAAGCGTAACCGGCATCCAACCATTCCGACCGGAACATAACATATTGAGGAACAATTATTACACGGCAGAAATGGGTGTAGCGGTGATACCCCGACCGAACCGTACACAGACTTTACCACCTGGCAATCGACCACTTTTGGCACACTGGCAACTACTTTATGTTCCGGGTCAAGATATTACGTATTCTGTGTAAATTTTATGCCCTTATCTCATTTGGTTTAGGTGCTAGATGCCTCTGACAGTCAGGCCGAACCGTGACTGAGCGACCTTACAAAATGTTCCCGACCATTCATGAAGCATTCGTTTGAAAGCTTCGATGCTACAAACAAAGACATCAAACTTTTAACACTCCTCTTTATCATCGGAGATGAATAAATAATGCAACTTAGCACAAAGAGTCCTTCAATATATAATTTGACTGTTTTCCTCGAGACCGACACATAAAATGTTTGATAGACATCGTATTCTATGTGCAAATCACCACACTTATTTACGATATAAACGGTCCCCAAACATTTTATATCGTTTAATAAATCTAACCCAGTAGAATTCTTTGGCGTACAAGTTTAAGTTCATATCCATGCATTAAAGACAAATTCATGTAAACGGTATTACTTTTATGAATAGGTTATTAATTAGTATCAAGCTGGAACATACTTGTAAGCAAGGATACAAACTGTTAGTCTTTATTACTACACCGATAGTGTATTGACTTCTCGGGGTGGATGCGGAAAAAAACGTTCATTATCGGCTCTCGCGTGCAAATAAAACAAGATGGCTCCCCAGAGCTCGTTCTCTTGGTTATTGCGACCCACAAGCAAATTTGCTCTAGGCACAATAAATGCTTAGGACTGTACGTGCGGGAAACACTGCTCCGGACAAGATAACATTTGTATTATACACCATCACACACAGAGAAGATAGAACTCCGCGATAAGCTTTATCGTTTGTGTATTACAGTCATGTATGATACATACGTAATAATATTAATACACAACTAAGTATGTACATGTTGCCTTGGCAGCATTCTGCATAAAATGTCAAATTGTTTGTTTTGGTAGGGACCATCGACTAACGTTGGTCATTGCTGTATTGCTATTTTATTTTATTTATTTTAAACACTTTATTGTACACCAAAATTAATACAGTAAAACTTAATCTAAGGTACAGGATATAATGTA
>DWMR01000624.1:0-11739 GCA_018245355.1 Dalla costala
GACACTGCAATGATTGTTTATCCAGCCCGTTCCTTGAAATGCAACTAATGACTCACCCGTTCTATAATCGCCTGCTGCTGTAATATCTACCGCGTATCGTCGCTAACAACATGTTTTACAGATTTTTATAACTTCCGTCCAGAAATCGAGGAGTAGATATTTGTTTTAAGTATACGGGGTTCCTTGTAACTTGATGAATCCCTTGCACTACGTGATAGTGCGTTCAAAATGCAACAACCCTACATCTGTTTTAGCAAATATCATATTTTAAAATGTCTAACAATTTCGAAAAAAGATATGGTTTAAGTACAATACATTTCCGTTTGCAAACATATTGCATAGGTATTGCAAACGCTGGCTAAACTATTATGAGATAAGTAGATCAAAATAATATAGGGAAGAACTACGGAATTGATTATCTTAGATATTTTTCGCGGAGCTGCGGGGGTCAGCTCGTTAGGTGTAAATAAACACTACACTTACCTACTTATATTAAAAAGTTTTAGAAGCAGGTAAAGCGCGGGAACCCTTGAATTGTACACAGTAGTCTTGTTATGTAGGTACTAAAAAGGAGCAATGTTGCTCATAAAAGTAGAAAAGTGATGTGAGATTAGGTACTTATAAAATAAAAAGAGCAGACTTGTCCTGCGCTCAGAATTGAGAAAACTTTCACTTTCACTGTCACAGCAATACGTTTATGGAATTGCCTGCATCTCCCGAATCTTTTAAAAGGTCATTCAAGAATTTTTATCTTACTTAATGCTTAACTTCTTTCTAATTCTCCACTCCTCTTCTTGCTTTCTCCTTTTTCTTTTATCTTTGGTGTTCCTCTCTCACTCTCTCTTTCATAGCCTTCGTACCCTTGATTAATTAAATAAATCTTTTTTTTCCTTCTTTTCCTTGTTGGATGCCTGGAAGAAATGCCCGCCCATTGTCTTGTGCTTCTTCTACCTATATTTTTTTGTATTCCATTGTGTACAACTAATAAAAGCTAAACAAATAAATCTTTCTCAATCTCAAGCATACGCTGATAATAAAAACTGTTGGGTCTATCAAGTGGGAAATAAGGCCAATGTGTATTAAAACTCACCACGTTAGCACGTACCTACGTGTGCCGGATACGCCGGACGCAAGCCCGAACCGCGTCAGCCGCCCACGTGCCCGCGCCGGAAGCTGCCAGTGTTCGCGAGTCAATCGCAGCCGGAATTACAGCTCGCGATGTCACATAGATCGTATCGATCTTTTCCTGCAAAAAGCTTATCTATGTAGAAACTTAAAAAGCTCTATTATGGTTCACATAAGTTGTATGATAATAACGTAAGCAGCCACTTTTTGCAATACAACCACGACCGGAATTACAGCTCACAATGTCACTTCATATCGACCTTTTCCTGCCGACCTTTTCAGTTCAGCTAATGTATACAGAAGTCATGAAAATCACACACATACACAGGGACACAGCCCTAGGGGGTCTACATATAGACAGGGTGAAAGGAAATTCGAAAAGTTAATTTGCAACAGTTTGTGGGCTAGTATCAGTGGTGGTTAATTTGTTGAAGTTTGAATTACTCTTGTATTTCTTCCGACTTTCATTGAAAAAGTAAATTCAAAGTTTATTACTTTATTTTTTGTTTAAAGCTTAGGTACATTCCAACGGATTTAGTTAAACCTTTTTACAAAAAAATAACAATTTTAGATGCCGAGTCTAGACCGAACTCAACTTTATACATTCATTGTTAATTTTTTATTACCGTTGGTTAAAGGGTTTTTGGTTATCAGGGATATTTCTGAAAAAAAATGTACCTAAATAAGCGTACAAAATTGTTTAATTTACTTATGTTCTTATGCCACCGAGGGCATGTTAGTAGATAAATAGATTTTAACACAAGGGTTCGTATTACTAATACGGTATTAGTAACAAGGTTCTTTGGGTACAACGACAACGAACATAAACATTATTGCAATTGAGCTAAGGGGACAAAAATCAGAGCTTTATTGTATTACACGAGAAGCTCGCTCTTAATTTATTTAACTTTATGAACATGCAGATGTACAAGTCGCAACAGTAATGTACCTAACTTGGACACGCTTTCAGCACTTCAGTTAGGGTCCAGAAGATTGTTTATTTAAATAAATTTGTTATACATTATTATTAACAGAGATAGAAAAATCCCGACAGCCAAACTCTTAGTTAGTATCTGAAAAGAAAAAAGTTCTAACAAAATATTTTTTTCTTGGTGTTTTGGAAGTGAAAACTTACTGTGAATACTTATTAGTTCGACGTTTAATGTTAACCCAAAAAGCCTAAAATCGCGTGTAATGGTAGTGCGGTCGTTTTAGTAAGAAATTATTTGCCATTAAAAAGTAATAAGAAGTGGCCCGGTGCTTCTCAAAATTTAAATCTTTACTTATAACCTCATAGAGGTTATAGGTGTTTATATTATGTATATGTACGTATTTGTTTGTATGTATGTAGAGAGTGGCTTTCATTATGAGATGTCATAGTCATCGCGCTTGGCTACTGCGAATCAGTGACCGCAGTTTTCGTCATAATCCACAAAAAGACGCTGCTGCCCATCTCCTGAAAATGTCGCCTTTTACGAAGAGCGGAGGTGGTGCTATTCTACAGTATCCCAGCACTACAGGAGAACCTGAAGAAAACAGCAGGAAAAAGAGGGCAGAGGACCGGTCGGAGTGGCGTCGTTGAGGGGAGGGCAGGGGAGGCATATGTCCAGCAGTGGATCTCTATAGGCTGATGTAGCCTGACGTAGGCTGATGTGTGTGATGTAGGGTGTGTGATGTAGTGTGTAGATTTATGGTGTGGCTGGATGTAGGGGTTGATCTTTGGAACTACTGATCCGATTGTAAACATTCTTTAATTGATAGAGAGCTACGGTATCCATGAGTAACAAAGGCTAGGTATATACAATATATTTTTTTTATGTAGGTATTTTTAGGAAAATTATATTTAGCAAACAAAGTTTTAAAAATCGTTGTTAAAACAAAGCCTAGCATAGCAAGTATGACAGACAAAGGGTTTTCAAGTATGGCCAAAAGTATTTCTACCGCTGCTAGTAAACTTAGTAGATATAGGTACTTTTACAGTAATAAAATCGTATTGTGGTATCAGTTAAGTAATTATAATTTTATAATATTCTGTGCTACTAAATACTGAGAAGACTTGTCGATCACTTCTTTATCTAAGTACTATTGTGTATAATTTATAGTATTGTTTATCTGAAGGGCCTACCCTACGCCTACTTTGCCTACCTACAATGACTACTAAATACTAAAAATAAAAATGGCATTTGCTATCCTTCATTTTCGTCAGTAATGATCTCCAATAAAAACCTACGGGTGAAAAACACGCCAAGTTCCAGGCCAAAAATCCAACCTTGCATCTACCACTGGTCAAGTTTACTCTTTTTCCTGTCGTCACTTCAATGATTAAGCGTTTAAGCAATAGTTCGGTGAGTAATTGTTAGTATTAGTCCCATTCGAAGCTGTTTACAGATGCGTTGCCACCACTCGGGACTGAGGTGGTCGCCTCTTGTATAAGAGTAACCGGCAGCTAACACCTTTCCGACCGGATTGCACGGCAATATGGCCTGTGGCGGTAGTACCGACCCAGGCAAAACGCTTACACGTTTTACCTTGAACATTTCTGCCCCAAATCATTTGCGGATGGGCAAGCCTCTACAAATCCTGCAAAAACGAAATTACAACAATAGTACCCACCAATTCAAAGATTACTGATCGCAACTACCGCATGTCAGATAAGTTTTTAATCATAAGTAGATATTAAATGTATTACATAGCCGTGCAACAAGCGCAACGCTATAAAATTGCATCGTAAAGCAAATTTAGTCGTCCCACCGCACCGTGACATCTGTAAATTGATATCATTTGAAATGCGTGCTTCATAAACTAAGAAGGTGTCTTATGACTCCGATTCCTCGTAAAGGACAGCTTATATGGCTAAGTTCGTTTAACAACATTCTTAGGTAGATGAAACTAAATATATCAATCCATCTATCTAATTAATACATTTTTATTATGTTCACTTGGTAGGTAGGTACCTACCTACTCATAATTTTTAATCTCGAACATTTATTTTATGTAGGTTTCATCTTATTGGCCGGCATTATATATCCATAAATGTAGAGTAAATAATATTTAATTATCTATAACACAAAATGTCCTTACGTGCCCTATGTCAATGTACCTACCTACCTTTATCAAACAGAAAAAAGAACGACGTAATTATCTACAGCCGTCTTTTAATCTACATACCGGGCTGCTAAATATTTTTTTCTGACGGTCGTCTGTTGTCCGGGGTGACATAATTTACGCGATAATTGCTTTAACAATCGCCATTCTTTCTTTAACCATTATAACAGTCTTAGATTAAGGCCAATTTATTTTAATTTGCCAGCAGGTAGAGCCTGTTAACAGTTTGCCCGGGGCGGTACTACCGCCACACCCATGTCTGCCGTGGAATAATTGTTTTTCAAATATTGTGTTCTGGTTGGAAACGGGCGAATGCCGGTTACACTTATATAAGATGCGACCACCTCAGTCTGCAGGGATAGCAAAGCATCTGTGACCAGCTTCGAATAGGACAAATAGTACAATTACTAATCGGACAAAAAATATGAACGGTTACTAACTGGGATTACTAATATTTACTAACAGGGTTAACTTACACTCCCACAGTCCTATTACTAACGAATGCTAAGCCACTAATATTCCTATTAACAGTTTTATAAGGCATAGACGGTTGGTTTCATATAATCATATTACCCTAAAAAAACATAAAACATTTCTACGTGTGCGGTAGTATCGTGTACGTACGCTCGCCGACACACACACAAGTAGGATTAATGTTCTAAGTCACATTTTCCCCAAAAACTAGGGAGATTAAAAAAGTATTCAATTCATTTAGTTAATAACTGGGTAAATATTTAATTGCGTGCCATTTTAGCTATTTGAAAGAATACTAAAAATTTTGCCACGAACTATTCTTTATAGGTACAATTATTTTATAGTTTGTTATATTTTATATAAATATATATAATATCATTATAATATGTCATATAAATACATTTGTAAGTAGACAAAAGCCTATCAAAGTAAAAAATCTACTTAATTAAAGGTAGGAAGTGCAACCAGGTTTCCACTTGCTTCGGCCGTGGAATGTATGTCAGAGGTCCCGATGATAAGGCACGTTCACTGTATTATGTGCAGTTTATGTTCCCAATCAGATTATTATTATTACTACAGAGTACCTTGTATGAATTATAGCGTCATTTAAATTTATTTATTACTAGGGAGTGCTCCGTGACCCTTGGGGTACAGACGCTGAGGGAGTATAACTAAATACTAAGCGTTTTACATAATATTGAGATAAATGAGTCTATACCATACGGTAGGGGCACCCCTGTAATGTGCCCTGAATATAATATCATCGAAATCCGTTCAACAGTTTTGGAGAGAAGACAAAAAATACAGACAGACAAAAATTTAAAAAATAGCATATAGTTAGTGCCTTTTATATAATTGTTGACGTTGATATCAATTTCAATATTACAGCCACACACTCCTATTTTATTTATTGATAAGATAAGTATATTTTACTCAGCAGCTTCTACAAAATCATCAAAGTCATGATAATCTGCCTAACAATAGTTATTTATAAGTACTTAGTTAGTTAAATATTGGTATTATACCTATTTTGTTCAGATTTTCGGCTTCAGAATGACAACCAATTAGTTTATTTAAATGTCATCTAGCCTATTACACAATTTTAGTGATCCTTCACATAGCCATATCGATTGAGGCGTTTAGAAATTGTGTTGGCATTAAGAAATCGTCACAAACACAACTACATACCCCAAACCCTAACCCTGAAAACATAACACTCCTTTTGGACAGGCGTGTAAAATTTAATTAATGTGTAGGATGTGTGTAGGTATATTTAATTTAACGGAAACCATTTCAATATTTATTTTCAAGGCCGTTTGCAACCAGACCGTATGCGACTGTGCGGGTATACACGGTGACAGGGGCAACGTGGGCCCGCCAGGAATACAGGGCGTCCAAGGCGACTATGGACAGGATGGACTAGAAGGGCGAATAGGATCCCAGGGAGAAACCGGAGACTGGGGCGAAAAAGGCGATTTTGGTGACAAAGGAGAGCGGGTAAGATATACAGTCGGCACAATGTTTTTTTGATATTATTACAAGATAGTTATAGAAAATTTAAATGTGAAATTATTTCAGGGTCTTGACGGTCGCTACGGTCCAAGAGGATCTACTGGCCCGCAGGTAACTAGATTTATAATACATGCCGCAATAGAAAATGATATCATCTTCGTATTGATTTACATAAATCAAGATGCCTACTTGCCTATGGCTGCAACCCATAGTGGCCCAATGCTGGGCTCGGCTCTCTCCTCACAACTGTGGAGGCCTGGAGCATACTCCAGCACGCTGCTCCAATGCGGATTGGTGGAGCGGTTAGTGGCCAACCCAAGTGTCGGAAGTTGTTAGGCTGCCCGAAAACCTCTGACAAGGTTTAACGACTGTTATCTAACGTTTACAACCGGGACCGACTGCCTAATGTGCCCTTCCGAAGAACGTTAATTCAAAGACATCCGACTGCCGGCCAAGACCGGTGCGGCTTAACAGTGCCGATAATTGCCTATTATCATTTTAATATTATGTTCAGGGACAACATGGATTGGAAGGCGTGAGAGGTCCAGCAGGTTATGATGGCTGCAGCGGAGTTGATGGTAGGGTGGGACCTATTGGTAGGCCTGGTGGTCCAGGTGATAGAGGAATACCTGGTCCCTATGGGGAAAAAGGCCCCCAAGGTCTAGCTGGAGAAGGAGGTGTCAATTCGAGAGGAGCGAAGGGAGAACAGGGCGACTCAGGACGAACTGGGAGACTTGGAATTCCTGGTCCTGTAGGATTTAGAGGAGAGAGTGGCCTATCTGGAGAGCGGGGCGATCCGGTAAATATCATCCAATAACATTATAAACATTTCTGACAAATGTCAGTAGGTTGACACTTACAACAGACCTACATAAGAATATTTATCCTTAATAATTAATAAGTGAACTGTTTAATTATTATATTATCAAAGATCTTGCCACGTGCTACCATAGTATCTATTAGCACATGAGTATTCCTTAATAAAATTCATGTGGTATTAGTATTATAGCCGGTTGCAAGCAAATGTTCGGTACCTAATGATTATTTTCTACTAGGTACATTCATATTATTTTTTAAGCATATATTATATGCTTAGGTATTTATTTATTTTATTTTATTTTATTAGGGAAACACAATTATAGGTCATAGGTATATTTCACATACAAATAGACAGTTAAAAATGTATTTATATATGTTAATTGAAACCAATTAATATCCACATATTTAAGCCATTTTATTACAAGCTTTATACAAGGTTCACATGCTGTGGCCCGCATAATAGGACAGAAAATCAATATTTCGCTAACTAAGAGGTAACAATGCGATAATATAGTACCATAGAGTTGGTCTGATAGTGGAGTGGAGGTGGCCATAGTCAGATTGGACTTTCTACAAGCAACACGACCAACCGATATTACACTTACATCCCGACTACGTAAAGCTGTGAAATTTTGCAACTATGCAGCTAAGAGGTCACAAGCATCACAATGCAATAATATGATAATAGCTCTGATGATGGGGCCGGACGGCCACAGGAACTTTTCGACTACACAATAAAACTCTGTCGTGTATGAGCTTGTTGGATTTGTCTTGTAACAATAGCTCAAGTTGGTGGCCGTTCTAATGATGGAGCCGGAAAGTGACCATAAGAACTCCTCACGAAAAAGGATTGCTCCTTCATGTGTGGGCTCAGTGGATTTGTCAAAGGAGCCCCTTAGCGAATCAAGATTGTCGTTTTGATCGTGATGTATTTGTCGTGACAAGTAATAATAGTATTAGTACTAATAAAATAGCACTTAAAATTAAACAGTTGAATACTCATGAATGCGAATAAGCTTCAACAGGTGTAGTCAATCACTATCAATTATTATAGATGCCACCTATAACAGTTCACCAAGGTTTCTCCTGACAATCAACTAATTAGGTATAACACCTGTTCGCTTGGAAGAACAAATAATGCCTCCTTGCAAAAAGCTTACAGCTTCAGTAAAATCATTTTTAAGACTGAAGAGCAGAAAATATTAATGCGTGTAAAAAATATTTTAAATTTTAATTTTTCTATTGTTATGCACTAAAAAGAAGAATATGTTTTTTAACAAGTCACCGACTTTAATTAAAAGCTTGGGTGCTAAGAATTTAGACATGCTTTAATTTACGTCCTTATTACATAACGTTTACGATTTTGTTACTGGATTTAATTTACTATAAAAGAACCTTAGATTTCTTAAAAAAAATCCGGAGTTAACCCCAAGCTGCCCCAAGCTATTTTAATTACATTCACTTATAGAGGTGACGGACACGTTTTGATCTACGCATTTTATAAAAAAAAACCGCCTTAATAAGTGTGTTTAATGTAGGTAGGTACGGTAAAAAAAAACCTTGTTCAGCGAATTCACTTTTTTGACGGAAGTTTGAAGTTTGAGGTCAAGTAATTGCATGGATTAATTAATTCCATAGAGTTGAGAGAATTGGCTTTTTATAATTTTGCTTGCTTTTTATTTTGTTTTATAATATAATAAAAATGTGAATACTATGCTACACCTATTTTTATGCTGTCCAATGACTTTTTTTACTATAAACGTCATTGGGTGTTTCACTAACTTTGAATACCAAACTTATAAAACAGAATATGATTTACCTTAGGGACTCGGGGGCGTTCACGGAGAAGTAGGATACAGAGGCCAGCCCGGTGATGACGTAGTGGGACCTCCTGGGGATAAGGGAGACCAAGGGGAAGTCGGCGAAGCAGGAAGGCCGGCTCAATTCGTTTATATAGACCAAGTGCAACAAAATGTAACAGTCCTTGCAAAAGGTAATAAGGGAGAAAAGGGACTATGGGGCATGCAAGGTGTTAAAGGAATCAAAGGAGAACTCGGTTCGACAGGCGCACCCGTACGTATCTTCACTAGCTGATGGAACTCTTGTTATTTCATTAAATTAATTGAAACCTTAATCATTAATGATGACAGTTAAAACGATAAATATTACGAAATTATTTATTATCTACTTTACCCGTTTAAAATTTTAATCTAGGTATATTTTATGACTAAATATTGGGTAACTATCTGCTCTTGAGTCTATATTTTACTCCATTTCGCTCTTATTTAGATATGCATTGTTTAATTCTTCAGAATTCAAATTTAATTTATGACAATATCTGTTGGGTAAAGTAGTTACTAATTGCCACATCGTGAATTTCATTAAGTATGGCACAAGTATTTTATTTGTTTGTAATGGCTTAACTATTAACTACTTACTTTAAACCCAAATTTAAATACTTAGGTAAACCAATAATGGTTATCATACAAACTGTGTTGTGTATAGCATTATTATTCTGAAATTATACTTGAAATCTGTGACGAAAGTTAAGGAAGGCCCATGACATCACATTGAAAAAATGAAAAACTGTACCTGAGTACATAGCAAATATATAACTGTTGTGGGAGTGGCTCGGACATATACACGCAGAGAAAAAAAAAATTAGTTGTATGCTAACCAATGTTTATTTTTTAGGGTCGATATGGCATAAATGGCCAACAGGGTTATAAAGGAGACCAAGGTGAGGAGGGATATCGGGGAAAGCCAGGCCACCGGGGATCGACAGGTCCCTTGGGTCAGAAAGGAGACAAAGGAGTACCTGGATACGAAGGAAGATCTGGAGAAGATGGATCTCATGGTGAACCTGGAGAACATGGTAGGGCAGGCACACCGGGTGTGCAGGGCCCTGCAGGACAGCCAGGAATATATGATGAACAGCTTAACGAGCCTTTATTACCTGGATCAATAGGTCCTCAAGGTCCGATTGGTTTTCCTGGTCCGATAGGACTACCAGGTGCTGACGGTAAAACAGGAATATCGGGTATAGTTGGTCCACCAGGCTTACCTGGCATAAAAGGTCTTCCTGGAAGACCCGGAAATCCCGGTACTTCACCTAAAGGCGAACCTGGAGATGACGGTTTTAAGGGATTACCAGGTCGACGTGGCCCATTAGGATTCCCAGGACTGCCTGGTTCTATGGGTGCTATAGGTTTTAAAGGGTCGACAGTTATTGGCCCCGAGGGTGAAGAAGGTGTACCTGGTACTGATGGCATACCTGGTTTCCGAGGTGATAGAGGCGTCACTGGTGATGTGGGCCGACCTGGCCTACCCGGATACGGTGTACATACAGTTGGACCGCCAGGTGAAGATGGCTTACCTGGACGCCCAGGGAATGTTGGTGAGCCAGGATTTGATGGCATACCAGGTTTACCGGGATCCAAAGGAGGACGCGGAGATAACTGTCCTTACTGTCCATCAGGTAAATTAAGAAATATTATTAACTAGCTGACCCGACAGCCGTTGTACCGTCCAAATTTCAATAAATCCAATAGCAAAAGCATTTTCAGTTTGTCCCGAATTATCAGATTTTCAGGGCATCTTTTCCAGTTTCGCATCGTCTAAAAACCTTATTCGGACTATTGCGAACAAAAATAAACACCCAAGTTTCATTAATCATAGCTACTTATAGAAATATATTAGTTAGTAGGTATAGTTAATGTTCTTCAATTTATTTTAAAAAAAATAGTTACGGTCTTTTATTTTGGATTTATAACAACTTAGCGAGTTAATTTTTAATTGGTGAGGTTACCATTACAAGCTTGTATTTTAAACCTTTGAATGCTGCAATCGTAGACACAGTAGAAAAACAATTGTCTTTCCCTTAATATGCCCACAGTACATTCCAGGGGTTAAAAGTAATTTTTACATTTATAATACTTATTAGATACTAATTAAAGAAATTAAGAAACACGACTGCCCTGCGAAAACACCAACTAAAAAGTAAAAACAAGTTGTATTAGTTAATCTGTATAATATACAAAGCGAAAGGTCACACTCATTTACTAGCTGACTATAGGTACCTACAGCTAATAAAATTGTATTCGCAGTCTTACTAAAGTATTAGTAAATAAGTAGTTGGCAGCCAAAGATCAAATTTTTGTATGTACCTACCTACCTATGTAAAATTTATGCATATAAATTATAGATATAGTTTTGGAATGTGCTCTTCAAGCTGTTTAATTTGATACCCATATTGTAATAATTGAAGGAAAATGTCTTTTTACGTATTTGAAATGGCGCTGTAGCTACCTAGTTAGCTAGTTTTGAATGATAGATTAGGCGGTATTACTACAAGGTGCTACAGCGCTGCAGCGGCTGATTGCTTTAAGTTACCATAGAAGAACACGGCTCATGCTTTAGCTGGCTCCTCTATATATTTTATCTCGATGCGTAAATTAAACAATGATACTCATTAGCGATATTCCTTATTTCAGGATTAAACGGACCGAAAGGTCAAAGAGGTGATGACGGTTTTCCGGGAGAAGCAGGGTTTCAAGGCTTCGAAGGTTTACCTGGTCCACGAGGTCAACAAGGTTTCCAGGGAACTTCTGGGATACCGGGAACCAAGGGAGTAAAAGGCAATAAGGGGCTATCGGGTATGGCTGGACCACAAGGACCAAGAGGGGCGGCAGGACTAGTTCTACA
>DWMR01000625.1:0-11734 GCA_018245355.1 Dalla costala
TCTTCTTCTTCTTCTTCAGCCCACATCAGTCCACTGCTGGACATAGGCCTCTCCCAAGGCACGCCACTGAACCCGATTTTCTACATACATACATTCAATCAACCTTGTTCTGGTGGTGTAATCGTTATAAACAGATGATTCCACGTGCGCAAGTGGTCAGTGAGGCAGGTGAAGCGCGCGACCGTCGCGTGCCAGTCACACGAGCGGCCCCGACGGTTGCCGACAACCTGCGCCTGCCTAAAACGCTAGGGCTACCAAATTTAGCGCAGTACCAAGGACATTATTATGAAAACAAATGACGTATTAAAGCGACGACACATTACTCACCACATTCAATCAACCTTGATCTGGTGGTGATTGCAAATGGTAAAGTTTTGACTCTGCGTTTAACGCAAGTAGTTAGTGAGCCAGCTGAGGCGCGCGACTGTCGCGTGCCTGTCGCACGAGCGGCCCCGACGATAGCCGACAACCTGCGCCTACGTGACAAACTAGGGCTACCACACAAACTTCAAACATATTTTTTCAATTTTAACATAATATTAAACTGACAGTTAAACACACATCATAGATAGGTACGATTACTTTACATGGCAGTACTTGTTTTACATGTCACCTGAGGTGGTCGTCATATGGGTAAGCATATCTCCGAGTTCTAATCTATGGCCTAGGCCTAGGAGGAACTCTGACTTTTCGAAATCAAAATTAATTTATTATTCGAGAAAAACATCGCGAGAAAAGAAAAAGTGTGTGCAATGAGGTTATTATGTGCTTATGTGGTAAACTATGCCTTAAAGAGGACACTTGCCAACCAGTCAGGAGGTGATGGGCGATAGACATTTATATCTCGGCTTTCAACTCACCTAACAGTTCTGTTTGCGGTAGAAAGAGACAACGGTGTGCGATCGTCTGTGTACGCACGAACAGTATCTATCCATGATATCCGAGCTTATTCCTGCACAAAGGATTCAGAACTATTAGAAGGCTTGAAAGTTTAAATTCTTTTCTAAGCATGGGAAGTTAATGAGATTATTCTTATTGCTACAAACTCACTAAACTTTGACGACAGTACAAATTTGTTGATACTTAAAAGTTGGTACATGAACTCACCAATCATTCTAATGAATCAGATCCCTATCTTATGTACATAAAATTTCACTTAAAACTCGGATAGATTTATTAACACGTCCCGGTCAATATCGCTAAAGTTACAGTCGCCCTACACTACAACAGTGCCATCGTCGAATTACGAAGCTGTTTTCCGACAAGCTTTCCATTAGTTATCTAGTTCGGTTATTAACAAACTTGTCAAACATGTTATTCTTAACTCTGCAGTACATTTGTCAGTATAGGTTTCATTAACAGTCGTTATTTTGGCTCAGTTTTTATCACCGGCTAAATATATCATCTTCAAAAAGTTGTATTCAGCTGCTACATTGCAACTTTGCATTAACCTCTAAAGTGTCTGTACCCACATTGTTTTTCTCATGTCCGATCCTTACAACATTTTTAATGTAGTCTGTGTAATGTGTCCATCAACCTATCATTTGCTTTAAAATCAATAGTAAGTGCAGCATCCGATCTTTGCGTCAAACGATCACCTCGGCTTGATTGTTGCTTGCTAATGCCACATAATCAACTATTTATCTCCGGCCAGACGAGTAAAAAAGTTGTTTTGTTGCAAACGGATGCAGCGTCGCATACTAACCGACAATTAATATAAAGGGAATTAATGAGCACTCTACAGCCTTGACAAAACGATTCGCGAATATTCACAGGTGTGCTACACATCCGTCGCATCTAGTCCGTCTCGTTTTGAATACAACGACAACAAGTTCAAACAATTAATAACACCGACGGAAATATCCACCCATAATGGCCCGGGCTTCCCTTCCATTATCAAAAATTGCTATTGCACTCTGATTTCGATGGGCGTCGCCGAAGACGTGATCCTTGGCAGTATGGATTGTCTTTTTCAAATTAAATGCTACATCGAAATCTTTAGACCCCCATATTTGGGTATTTCGCTTGTGTTATTATTTTCATTTTGCAGGGTAATCTGAGCTGAGGCACGTGTAGGAAAGCACCTTTTGTTATTTTAATTTAGCAACAGAACTCCAATGGTTCCGGCCCCTACTGGCTTGCTGGAATAATCATAAAATGCTTCAAGGTTGATAATCTGGATTTGTAAACTTATGTTGAATAGTTTTGAAGCACCACGGCTGGGCACAGGTCTTTATTTGAAACTGGCATAGTCTAGTATACTCGGGCAGTAGGTACCTACCTACGTTAGTTTCGTGTTTAGGTAGGTACCTACTGTATTATCCATGCATTAAAAGGACATGATTGTGTCTGTTTTATTACGTTTTCTATGAATTCCATATTTTGTTCTATAATATTACATATCCATATTTAAGTTAAAAATACAATTTTTTTTCGTCTATGATAGATCATACTTAATTAAATTTCCTGCCTAAAGTTTCACTCTTTAGTCATTTCTCCAGTCGATTTTATTATTTGCTTTGTTTCTTGACATGAACTCTATATTAAAAGGTGAAGATTTTTTTTAATTTAAGATAAGCAAGCGTATGACCGTGACCATGCTGGAGAGCTAGGTAAGGTCTATTAGGAGGCTTGCCTATAAAAAGCCTATTCACTTTAACCTTGAAGAGGTGTTAGAGTCACTAGTTTTTTACAAAATAAATTTTTTAAAACCTTTTGATCATAATTGGTTTTCGCAAATAAAGATTTTCAGGTACCGAGATGGATTTAAGTACCTAATACATAAATAAATATATACCTAATAAGATTCGTGAAATTTTGAAAATGAAAATCCATGAAATTAATTTTGAAAGCTGTATAACCGTTTTTATGAATAAATAATGCTCTAAATTTAGCATTGAATGGATTATAAACCCCTGGAATGTCCTGTGGGCATTCTACACGACGACGAAACACAATTAGTTTTATATTGTGTCTAAGATTGCAGCATTCAATATATTTAAAAAAAAAATCGCACTCAATGGATACGCGATTTGAAGAATTTTTCGGATATATCTTTTGGGTTGTAAATTATACACAGGTTTTCTTTGAATAAAATATAGTATTTTATTTATATACATTAACAACCGAACTGGTTGATAATTATTGGTGGTATTGTCGTAACTGTTAACAATAACTTCTATAAACGTCTTAAATTATTAGGAATCTGTCTTAGGGTGCTAATTCTATCTATATACATTAAGTCTTTGTCTCAAATTATATTTTACAATATCAGGATTTAACTTCTGTTCAGTTTATCAACAAAATGATTTCAGCTTGAAATCGAAAATTCATTCTTGCATAAGAAGTTTTTACACTTATAACAATATAGGTCTGTACAAAATAAAACTATCACTTAAATTTAATGACTAGATAACATTATTAAAATTTAAACTTTTAACTAATTATTACTGGAAGCTACTAATAGTAAGGCTACGTTAAGGCACAGCGATTTATCGAGTCTTTTACGATATTAGTAAATGCTTATGTATGGAACAATAATGATCGTTTCAGTCTTGGTAATGCTATTCCGTGGATGTACGAAATGCAAACGGAGTATTCGGTCGTCGGTCGATTGCCGGTCGCTCGGCGGAATGCATCGATGGGGTCGTTATAGTCCACCATTATCCCCTCTCATTAGGAATATACTGATTGCGCTTAATTAGAGGTTCTCTCCGAGTCCATCGCGCTCAGCAGCGCTCGGGTCCTTCTTGAGGCGAATGCTCGTTTTTTCACAATCAACAAGCCGCTTAATGGCAGCACTTTGATCTCCGTAAAGCACGGTACCTGTAAAAGAAAAAAAACGTTAATCAAGTTACTCAGGATTAACTACTGTTTCAAGGCGCAATGCCGTATGAAATTCCGTTCACGACAGTCTAGTCTATGTCAAGTGTAGGTAGGATTTTAATCTATATCGTTTCTGATGAAACGTAGATAGATATCAACAGATGTTTGCTTAGCGCTTAGCAAATATTGTAACACGTGTGCTTGCCTCGCCGCCCTTCTATTTCCTCTTAAGATTTCGTCTTCCGGTACGATAAATTAATGGGCGACGAAGTGAGGGCAAGTGTTTTTTGCGAGTTTTATTTTCGGACACTTGTCTAGGCGCTACTGGATAAAATCTACCAACGTAGACCATATTATGCCATGTCCAGATTCATTGTTTATAATACACAAACACAATGTTTCCACTTGTAGCGAATCAGAGCAATCTTTTATGACTACTTACTCGTTATTAGAATACAGCACTTTTTATGTGCAATCTTCCCGCTGTATGCGGGGTAGACCGCAAGATTGTTAGAAGTAATTGCTGTTCGACTATTGAAATGAGAAAAGAAAATGCGGGTGCCACCTTACTTATTAAATTTACAATTTTTTGCTATAACTCCTAACTTTGAGCCCGCGACCGTGAAGAAAAATTTTAACTCGCGAACTAAAGTTTTTTGAAGCGACGTATTTTAAGATTCGCTATTGTTGGAGACACTATTGTATTATTGTGATCCAACAATGAAAAATAAAGTCCGTGCGTCGACGGTTCAATGCGCAACCATAATGTGTTTACCTTTTGGCTCGTATCAAAGACGGTCCTAAAGCTTTGGAAATGTGCAAGATAAAAGCGTAGACCTGACCCCGGTAGGTGATCGTCGCTAACAAAACTTCTTTACAAAAAACATATTGGTCTACCTGGCTTGAAGTAAAATACTATAGTATATTTTAAATATGAGAACCTTGAGTTGAAAACTTGCTCCACGATCCAATTTATCAACATCGTCTCACCAGTAAAGTAAACTTACGATAAGAATTTTGATGTATCAAATCCTGAAGCGTACTAAGAACTCATTCACAACATTTACCTACTATCTTATCAACTTTAAAAAAATATAGTCATGATTATTTAGCCGCGATAGTGATCATGACATTGAAAATTGAAGGTTTATGAACGCAGCTATCGACATTTTTCAAAGAAAATCTGATATAAAATAAAGTAAAGTAAAAAAATATTGAATGAAATAACAAAATGAAAATATAACTTACCAGAAATCACTGTTGCTGCCACCATGATATAACATCTAGCAACTCTTCATCTTCTGGGCTCATCGGTTCGTAAGAGTCATACGCATCTTGACAGTTAGGCCCCGCTGAACCTTCAGACATAAGAGACGGCGCTGGAGAATGAGACTCTTCCGACGAAGGCGGAGTTTGTGGCCCAGAAGAGTTTAAGCTCAAACCAATTTGCGTTTCGGAACATCCTTCCTCACTATCTTCCAAAAGTCGCTTCAAACTTTTAATATATTCCACGGCCAGTCGCAAAGTGTCCACCTTGCTCAATTTACGCGAAGCTCCTCTTCCGCCCGCCAGAGCCGCTGACACAGCTGAGGGGATGTGCTGTCTGAGTGCCGTAAATCCATTGTTGACTTGCTTCACTCTGTTTCTTTCGCGTGCATTTCTTCGGGCCACAGAAGCCGGTGGAGTGGGATATGGCTGATGGAGATACGATCTCTTTTTGCAGCGGGCTGGGTCGACGGGTGCAGGTGCCAGCCTCCTCGGCGCAGGTGACTGGAGCTGCACGAGCTTTTGATTGACGCCGAGATTTTGGTAAGTATGAATCGCCGCCATCGGCATCGCGAGAGTTGGCAGTCGAGAGTAGGTCAAGTGGAGCGCACGAGTGCGTGGCGCGGAGGTCGGCGGTGTATTGGCGGAGGTGGCGCACACCCCCGACACTAAGTAGCGCGGCGAGCGGCGGCGGTGGGGCGCGTGCCGGGCGCGCGCGCTAGTCGCCCACCCTCCCCTCTCCTCGCCGCCCGCTCTGCTACTTGTTGCCCGCTGATCAAAATACGCCGGCACTTATTATGCCATAGAGCCAGCGAGAAGCTCGCGCCGCTATTGTTGCACGTTGTTGCGCATAATTATCCCGTCCATTACCTTGATCGGAAGACGAGATCTGCTGGTATCGTCTATTTAGGAGTCGTTAGGCAGAATAGACGCCGTAAACGGGTCGACCACGTTATTGTAATATTAATGGCCTTGTTTTACTTTTTATGTAATTATGGGTGGTGTTCCCAGAAAACATAGCTATCGCGTTTTATCTTCTACGATTATTTCGATCTGTTGTACATTCAGAGTAACAATATAACCAGTACTCAGGCCCTTATCTAGCCAACTCTTATGATGTGCTTACATATAAGGGCTGTTATACTCAGCGAGAATATTATCAGCCTCATCATAATCAACAGATTCCTCGTCCGAGTCGTCCACGAGGCATCAGAGTGGCTAATGGGGAGCGTTGCGCCTGCGCGCCTCGAGGCAGGTGCGTGTGGCAGCATCAATGCCTAGGATAGCCTAAGATCCCTTGATGTGCCTTCTTTTTATTTTGAGTCTAATTAAAGTGTTGGATTATCGAGTTAAGTAGATAGGAGATACGTTTCGCAGTAACGATAAGGGCTTACTTATGCGTTTTTCATTTAGATACGCAAACATGGAAAGCTTCTATGAACGTTGCTAGCGATTTAATGGCAGTAATTTTATGTAAAATGCGTTCGTTTATTTGCGTTTATGCACACGTCTGGGCTAAATATAAGCGTAGCCCTCACTGGGTTGCTTAAGCTGGTGGCGTCAAGTTATGGGCAGGTGCGCCACCGCGTGCGACACCATTCCTGCCGGTCGCCGCGTCACACTACGTAGTCTGTGACGTAGAGGAAAACTTTCATCTGCAATAGTATCTAAGCTAACTATATGATAACAAGTCAAAGAATATTGGAGCAAATGAAATTATGTTCAGAACAACCTTGCGAAAAGTTTTGATATTATTTAATCTGTCCTTGCAAATATTTCTATGTTTTCCTACTCTTCCTTGGCTGCTTTTGAAGCTATGTGTGGCACCTGTGAGACCTGTGTATTATATTTATTTATGTGCGTGTACATCTATTTATTATATTGTGCACCCCTACCCCTTTTTCCTTACACCTGTATTCTATTGCGTGCGAATAGTTGTCTGGAAGAGATCGCCCTTTAGTGATAAGACCGCCAATATTTGTGCGTTGTTCATTTTGTAATGTTTCTGTGTATATTTACTGGCTTGTGCAATAAAGGAAATTTGTATTTGTAGTGTATTGTAATATGGGTCCGTATAGGTACTTTGTTAAGTATATAATATTATGTCCGTTAACTTTCCTCCGTTTGTTTTCAGTGAATGGTGATCTACTTACTATGTGTATGCAAAAATACTATTAGCATCTAGATTCGTGAATATCAGTAGGTAGGTATATAAAAAGAAGGCTTAAGGTGATCAAATAGTTAGATTTCCCTATAGAAGACAATTAAAGAAACAAGTTTATAAAGTTTTATAAGCTGTTAAAAGATTTTTTTTTACTGTATTTTGCTATCTACGCCTACCGCCACTAGGTACTTTACTTCACCAATTTTTTGATCTACAACCGGGTTGACTGGTAGAAAATGCCACTTGGCACTACGTCCGCCCGTTCTTAAAACATGCAACAAATAATGTAAATGAAATAATAATAACGTTTTCAATTGCAATTACGTATAGAAATTAATCGCTTTCAATTTTATTGCAATTTATATCTGTATTTAATCGTACAAAATTACCAATATACAACCAATATTTAGTTAATCTTAAGACCGATTTCAAATAATAAAGCCATATTATAACTGCATTTTGGTTCAACCCTTAAATCAGCCCAGTAACGCCATCTACACGCAACCCTTATTAAAGCGGAACTAATATCGACACAAAGTTTCAACCACCATACCAAGCTTCCCTTGTATTACAGTAGAGGGCAGCACATAATAACGTTGCTATTATTAATTTAGAGGCACACAAAGTTTCTGATATCGTAAATTGCTACCTATGTGCCTTTTTTAGTATTTTGTATAGGGTGGGAAATAAAACTTATATGGCTCGAAGGGTACTGTGCCATAGATTTGCACAAAAAAAACGTGTGTATTACCGTTTTGTTAAGGCCGTTAAGGCCAGTAAAATAAAGTGAACTAACACGGTGATTTTCCTATACAAGAAGGCCTTAACGAATGAAATTAAAGCATTTTGTTCAAGTTTATTATTAGGATGAATAATATAGTTACCTAGGATAAAATAATTTCTATTTTTATTAAAGGATTGTTAGCACTCGTATACCTAGCACTAACTAACACAAGTAATTTTCTCGGATATTATTTCGTAGACTCTGATGTCCATATTGTCGCATATGTTAGAAAATAACTTGTAAGACCCTTTTTATGTAATAAAAGAACGTGCAGAGATCGTTTTCAAGTGCCATCAATGTAAGAGACATTGATTGATAAAATTGGTGAAATTATGATCACTTCCATTCATCTTTTTTCCTTTTTTGATATTCCGCAATTACTTCTACGGTGAAATATTATGCAGTATAAGAAACCTTAAGAGCCTACAAAAATAGAAAACGAAATGGTCTTTTTACGTGACAGACTTGATGGAATATGTAATATAATTTTAAATGTACAATTTAATTGGATTACGCAGCTTTACACTTAATGGAAGAAGAGAACCTCCAACGTTATCGGTCTCTTTGATTATGCAGACGTTTTAGTAGGCCTTCATTATAATTATGTTGTCATCCGCTGAATTTATTGATATCTTTAATAACCGTATCGATTCGCTATATAATTCGCAAGAGTTAAGAAAACCCCGTTTTCCACAACAATCATAATGTATAAAGACCGTTAATGTGAAAAAGTATTTATTGTGTTAATAAATTTACTAGGAACCGGTAAACTTGCATCGAAAAATGTTTTACACGCGGTGCAAGGTAAGTATATAAATGATAAAACAAAAACTTTGGACACAGACATATTCTAATTGTCGTCGGAACAAACGTTGGTCGGCGTTTTCGTCCTCTAAATAACGCTTAACCGCGCACAATAACTTGTCTACGGATCTAGAAGGCTATCATTTACCGAATAACAATCACAAATAAAAGGCGAGGAGGCATCATGTATATGGGCATTAGTAACGTTGAGCGCAAACAGCGCTGTTGGGTGTATAATTTTGCGTCTGCTGACACCACGGCGCGCAGAGCGGCGCGGTTGCCATTCCACAATATATCACATGCTCGCGTCCGATGCCACAGCGTATAATTCGTGTAATTTATAGGATACCTACTAGGACTAGTAGCAAGCGCTCGACACAGTTAATAGTGGGTAACCACGCGACAGACGCATTCGAGTACACTCGCGTCCAAACGCTTCAGGCTCATCAAAACTACCACGTAGCGTTAACTCGCGGTTTATAGTAAAGTTATATTTTACTCTTTCGCCGATTACGAAAAAACGATATTTTTTCCTATTGATGGATGCAGCATGGACAGCATGGATGCAAAGATGAAAAATCAATACTGCGTGCTATTTTAGTTTGTATTTATTCAATTGAAAAAGTAACTACTTAATAACATGAAATAAAACATAGTTAATATTTGATAATTATAGCAGTTACTTGTAATTATAGCCATAAGCAGTAAAAATGCGATTTACCTTTAAATTCCTTTATAAAGTAATTGATGTGTTTGACCACCTCGTGCGACTGTAAAATAAAATGTACCGAATTAATGTTAATTCTTCAGCGTAGTGCTTATCCCAGGAAAAGTTATAGCCTCCGCTCTGGCTAAGTTTGTAAAAAAAGTTTAGTACAAAGCTTTAATATGAGAAAAGGTCAAATGATTTACGATAATGCTATCTCGATAAATATCTGTCTAACTGTACTGGGCGTACACTCAGCGCTGTACTTACACCGCAAGGTTTATTTATTTCTATTGTATTAAGTTCACGCAGTGTAGTGTTGCCAGTTTATTTTTTATTTCGCTCATCTGTGTCGATTATTCATTGATCAAACAAATAGCGTGGCTTCATCAAAAGAATATTCTTTCGATCCCACGGCTAGATTGCATTTAATTATTAAATTTATGCTAGGGTGTCGACACAAACGAGTTCCAATATTTATTTGATACAGAAATACCTAATGCTCGCATGTCGTGTGTACCTTATTTCTTATGCATAACGCAATTTGATTAATTTCTTAACATGACAGATAAGTTTATAAATTAGCTGTAACTTTTTACGACTCGTATAAAAACTATTAGAAAAAATAATATAACCTTATTTCAATTCCAAATTTCGGTAAAATCAATCAATATGTACTTTAAGATGACTTACATAATCCACGCGACGTAATATTAAGTAGAGCCGGACATGACATGCATTGAATTCGCAATCGCTCCAGTGTGAGCTCGTAAATTAACGTTTAAGTACTAGCCTGCCGCCACTCGTAATTAACAGCACATAAAAGTACTGATTATCTCTTTTAGTATTGACCGAACGGGCAAAAGTACTTATTCATTAAAGTCTGATACGCATCCTACATTAATCTGCCTTGTCAGATTCGAGTCGAAAGTCAATCCAATTGATCCAGAGAATGTCGATACAACTTACCCATCCAGTGAATTCGTGCTCAGGATTAATTCAACCTTACAAATTTAATACCAAACATACAATTAACCCTTTAAACATGCTACAATCGAAATTACATGGATGCGATGCGATGTTTTTAAATTGTGATGTTGACTCTTTATTCTGTGATAATGTATGAAAAACCCCTATCCCTACTTTATTTCATACACGCGCATTCGTTTTTGCGTTTCAATGGTTGTCTAGAACAGATCACTCTTTAGTGATAAGACCACCAATTGTGCGACGTTTATTGACGTTGTAATGTGGTCATCGTATTTATTTATCTGGTATGCAATAAAGGAACTTTGTATACTTATTAGTATTGTAAAACAATACAAATTTCCTTCACATGTATCACAATATATAATTTTCACAATCAACCTATCACCGGCCTACATAGAAATGTTGTTAGCAATTTAGAAAATTGCTGAGGACTTTCCAACCTCTTCAATAACGAAATAGTCTATACATTTAGCTTTTTAGAATGCAATGTGCTTAAAATATGGATTTCTCATTATTGCCATGTGAAATTATACGTGCATTTCGAGTATCGTGACATTGTTTAGACCAAGGTTTAGACTATCACCAAACAAATGCTTTCAGAGTTCTGTCAGATTATTACGTCGCCTGAAGCCAAAGGGTTAAGAATTAATTACTTTACGACATCGTCATTACTGTGGGATGGCCAAATTGATTTCTTGTTCGTGACTTTGCAGCTGATTTATGCCGCAGATCGTCAAATTAGAGGGTACAAAACAATTATCCATATTTAAGGTGTAACTCTAATTGAGGACTTAATGACTCGCCGCGGGCTTATAATAATTCAGCCAGTATTTAGATGCTCACGTGCCCGGATAATAATTAAGAGGGGGACGATTTTTAAGTCGTTTTATTTAGTTAGATTCTTCTTTACTAATTTCATTTACGTATGAGATTGTGTTGGAAAAAATATGTCCACGCTGATGAAAGCTAAGAAGTAAGTACTTACCTAAAATATTAGGTAATTTCATGCTCAGTAAGATTATGGCGCGCTGAGTACTAAAATCTAACAAGATGTTAGTCTTATTAGATAAATTATTATTATATAATTAACGATAGTAAAAATGGTAACCAGGTACCAGTAACCAGGTGGTAGAACCAGGCACCTGAGTTCGCCCGGGGCGGTACCACCGCCGCACCTATTTCCACCGTAAAATAA
>DWMR01000626.1:0-11724 GCA_018245355.1 Dalla costala
CGAAAACGCCATCAGTCAACGTCGAGGTACTACCGGGAGAACGACGACAACCGGAAAGCTTGCGGCGAACAGAATTAGAAATATATTTTTACAGTCACTGCACCCCTCGACGAATAAAAAAATCTTTATGCAAATAATAGCACGTGTAAATACAAGGGGAAGTTGGAAAATACGGGAATTGCTACGGTAGTTTCGATAAAAATACTCTCCGAATATTTTCCGCGCGGTGCTACCGTATTTCAGATTTAATGAGGACCATTTATAATTTGGTGACAACTGAGAATTTTGAAATACAAAAAACGATGTTGCTCGCAGAATAAGCAAGCTCAAGTGATAATACAGGCGACGTCCTTCGAAGGACCGCGTAACCGATGAGAAAGGACCTTGAATGGAGGTCACGACTCAGTAAAAAGAACACAATACGTCTTCCCTTACCAGATGGCCGGTCCACTTGAAGAAGACAGTTGGACTCTAGGGGCTCAGAACCGGGTCGGCGCATAGCGTCAACTTGTATTCAGTGAATCTTTAAAGGTTGATGCATGGATGGGATTATGGGAACTTAACAGGTTTTCCTAAGTGGGTCTTTTTTACCTCCAAAGTATGCAGATATAAAAACGTCTCTTACAAAAAACTAAAAATGTACATGTGGAAGTAAGTAGGTACAAGTAGGTATGTATTAAGATTGCGGGTGAAAATTTTAAATTCATTTACCAATTTAAATGCAAGAAATACTTCTATTTATAACCATCTGACAATAAGTAACTGTAACATAGAAGCTATTTAATTTCACTAAAATATTTTCTAGATAATATATTGACAACAATCCGAATCAAAGCAAGAGTTCCAAGTCTCTCGAAGGCGTTGGGTTCGTAACAAGTTCTTAGAAAGCGCAAGGGGAAAATCAACCCCACGGAAAGAATCCGAGCTTCAATCTGAGGAAGCATTTATCGTCATTGTTACGCGACAATCGCAATCGATCAATGAACGAGCGACAAAAGCTCTTATCGAATAAGTAGCTGAGAGAAATTGCTCCGTAATGGAAAACCGTGGAAATTCTACAACCACCTGGATTAGTATCAGCACGTATTTTGAAAGTCTTTAACTTCCTATTATGGAATACAATATTTTCAAACTAAGGGAAACGTAAAACGTAGAATCGTATACATAAAAATCGTAACAACATTAATATGAAATTTTTATAAATATTTCAACGTTAGTGACACTTCGAATGATCTTTAAAAGGACTACCGTGAGCGCATTCTTATTACCTACTTCAGTTTTTTAACACTTAGGTACACTTTACGATAAAAACTTCTTCACGTGTTCTTCCTATTCGGATTCTTAATTCGAAGTCAGTAGGTTAAGAAGTCTATTTACTTCATTGACTGAAGAATTACGGTTAATAACATCAAAAGTGATAGTCTTACAAACAGACAGATAAGCTAAGTAATCCCTTATTTCCTTGTCTATTGACGGTAATGAGCTCATTTTCATCTACCTATCTTCACTTGTACATTTAAACCTACGCTGATACTCACGTGATACCTAACATGCCAGTAGAAGTCGTAAGTACGTGAAAAACTTTTGTTTATTACATTGCACTGAATTTTGAGGTCGTAACGAACACAAGCAAATACGTAGTGATTAATTTGACCGCGGCAAATAACATCTGTTTTTGATCAGAACAACCAATACCTCACTTTACTCGTAAGTGTGTTCGAAGTGTTTTGTTGTATATCGGACATACGAGTAGGTATCAGAAGAAAATAATCGCTAACGAAAGGCTTTCGAAGTGAAACTTGAAGAATATCCTTCATGTTAAGTTTTCAAGCTCAAGATATTGTCGACATGACAAACATTACCTACTTTTTATCTTCGCAGTTAGCGGTGTGGGGAACACAATGAAAAACCAACAACAGTGGAGGTTTCAGTATCGTATGTAAACGAAATACCCGATAACTCCCTTCAAGCGAAACTAAAATAATTTGACGACAAACAACAAATAAATCATATTGGTACATAAATTGAATACGCGTTATTGTTTCGTATTTTTCGCTATCAAACATTGATGCTGAACTGAACTAACAATCATTAGTAATTGTATTATACTCTCTCCATTTAATGTCAGGCGATTGGAGCTTTCAGTGGCAAACGTGGAAAATCAGAAGCAGGCACCAAAACAAATTCTCGTATTCAATCATCGGGCTTCCACAAAGGCCTGGGGGCTGATAACTGAACAATGAAATGTAACAAGTCGTCTATTCGGCATTGTATGCGGACAAGGAGAGGGGGGTCCGGGTTGCGGGACGGGGGATTTCCATTATATTTCCATTTCCACCTCGATTCGCCGACTTATCGCGGCCTACCTCGGACTAGGTAAGTCTATCTTTCTATGCCGTTAGTCAGGGGCTATGCGTCAAATCGGCGAAAATAAAGGCGCTTTATTTAGTTAAGCTCGCAGCGTGTACGACGATCGCGCCTTTCCCTGGTATCAGTTTAAATGCGATGTTACTGAAAAACCTTAACATACAGTAGGTACTGTTTATACCCAATCTTGATGTTTTAGTTGATGTTGTAAGAAAAACTTAAGCTTACTGCAGACTTCCTGTTCCTCTTATGCCAATGTTATTAAGTTTTTGTTAATTTTGGAAACAATTAATAACCTTTACGACTTTAATTAGTGAATAGCTATAAAACTTCCATAGCAGCCTTGGTTTTTCAACTCACATTGTTATGTTAAAGTTCCAGAAATAAAATAATGTAGCTAAACAATGATTCAACTGATAACGATAATCTGTAATAAATCAAACAAAACTCAAAACAGATTTATAAAAAAACTATGATGTGGACTAAGTATTCTATGTACCTACTTAAGTGGTGAACAGAGGTATATCATTACATATTAGTAAGTAGGTGTAGATTGTGTAGATACAGTGCTCAATGATTAATGACTCGTCTGGTAGAGCGTTTCGTTCTATTTTAAACTTCGAAAGCTCGGCTCTCATTGGTTCGTTTTTTCTAATGGCAGCCAAATTTCAGACGTAACTAATGGAGTAGCCTTAACATAACAAGAACTTGCCGAACTCAAGTGCTACTGTAATGCTGAGGGGATGTATTTTTCATACGCTAACTACGCTGTTGTCTGATGCTTGAGATTTAAGAAGCTTTTTGCTCGTTGAAACGGTTTTTGTGGGCGAATCGTTGTGAATATCGGAAATACCTTGTAAGGAACACGGTTTGAGAAATATTTTTAATCTTACTGAGTTGTTAAAACGTACCTTGACTCTGATAACAATACTGTGTAACTGTACCTACGTAGTCGATTAATTCTTTGGCTTATATCGACGTGAAAAAGGGTGTTTATTTACTCACTCATATGAAAGATTAGATACGGGATATTATTATGTACCTACTTAGGTATTTTGGCACGTAAAATCAATGTCCCATGAAAGCCTGTAGGGAATCAAAAATAATATTCTAAAACGCTACGATAGGACACAAAAATAGTATACACATATTACACATACACATAATATAACATAATACATATAATACACATGTCATTATACCGTGGATGTTTCATGCCATGCAATGTTCACGTCATTAATAGATTGCACATGTACCTATGTCTAGATACTTACTACCTTTTTTAATTCAGACCACTCGAACATTCGAACACTCACGCACTACAATGTAATCTACAGATGAAGGATTTAAGGTTAACAAAATTATATAATCTGCTCTACTATTTGGGCACTGAATTGAACTACTTAATTGAAGAAAATGCTCTCTAGCTTATATGAAAATAAGTATCAGCCGCTTACACTAACGGCACTACATCATCACTGCACTTAAACTCACTCGCGAGTCAAGGATTGTTAACCACTGGCATTAGCATAAGTGCCGCGCGCGACCAAGCCCATACTAAATTTCGCTCATTCCTCAAGCGCAATTTGAATCATACCAATTACAATAGGCGCCCTAAATCATAGAATTTCGCCATAAATTAGTTTCCGGACAAATTCGAAAACAGTAGGAGTCGGTAGCGCAACTCGAGGCCTCATTGTTGGGATTTGGTGTCAGCAAAACAGAAGGTGGGCCGCTTTTGTGCGCGAGTTGTAAATTTTATGAAAAGTGAAATTCCTTTTGAATGCCTCTTCGGCCCATAAATAACCCGGGAACAGAAGGAGCTGTATTGTTTCTACACCGCATTGTTTCTCGTCATTGACGCACGTGGAGCGCAAACGGTTTTGCGAATTACCCAATACCTGTTACTGTATTGTGAAAATTGTTCCAAATTTTTGTGTTTTTACTTTCATTTGCAAATTATTTTATATTCTACTGTTTCGCACGTAAAGTGAAAGTTAAGTGCCTTCTATTTTTTTAAATACTTACAGACAATAGGTTCACCTGTATACTGTAAAAGATGTAGATAAGTATACGGTTTGCCCCGGGTCAATACAACAGCCACACATATTGAAGTTAAACAATCTTCACTAAGGTAGCATTGACTATAGTTCAAATCTAATGATTTAAAGTCCTCTCTGAATCCAAGGAACCCCACACTGAGCAGTAAGCCCATTAAAGTTGTTAATGGTTGGTGTGGACCACTGTTGACCATGTCGGTGATACTGATAGCCGACTGGTCAAGATTTTGGCCTCCTACTCGTCAGGTCCAAGGTTTGAAAACTCAAAGGTGGGTCCTTTGAGTTTTCGCAGTTAGGTAGGTACGTTCCTTTTAAATAATTAAATATCACTTGCTTTAACGGTGAAGGAAAACATCGTTGAGTTCTCCATAATTATCTCAAAGGTGTATAAAGTCTGTCAATCAACTACCAATAACCAGCCTCAATAGACCCGCTATTGATTGTTAATAATAAAAGGAAGTATTATTAATAGATAAGGCAGGTAAACTTACCAAATTGACTCCTCATCCACGGGTACAGTGGACTGGGCAGCGACGCGTTGGTGTTGGGCGGGGGCTGCTGCGGGGGCGCCTGCTGCGCGTGCATCGCCTGCTGGTGCATCGGCGGCATCTGCGTCTGGTGCTGCATGTCGTCCACGGGGTACATGAGGTGCTGCTGGTGCGGCACCCCGTGCTGCACCATGTGCTGCTGCGGGTGCATGTGGTGCGGCATCTGCTGCGCCTGCTCGAGCGGCGGGCTGCCGGGCACGCCGCCCGCCGTCGCCGCCACCGCCTGCAGCTTGCACGAGGTGTACACCGCCGGCGCCGGCGGCTGGTGCCCGTTCGGCCCGTAGCCGTCCGTCTTCGGGCCCATGTGCATCTGAGACGGACTGTCCGGCCGGTAGCCGTTCTGCTCCATCTGCGGGTAATACCCCAGGCGGTCGTACGGCGGGAACCGCGGGTAGGGCATCCCCGGCGCCGGCTGCGCGGGGTAGTGGTGCTGCGCCGCCGGCCGCAGCTGCCCGTCGCAGCCCTCCATCTCGTGGCCCTGCTGCGGCACCGCGCCGTAGTGCGCGTGCGCCTGCTGGTGCTCGTGTCCTCCTCCGTTCCTCATGTCCGGCATGTAGGCGTTAGAGAAATATGGCATGCTGTCGCAGTTGTTGGTGCTCATTGCGGGCCCGCAGCCCGCGCGGCTCGCGTCCGTATCTTCCGTCGCAGGTTCTCGGCCCACGGGCCGACACTATCACTTTATCAGTCACGACACAAACACTTCGGATTCCATTCACTACACGGCAGCGATCGATCCAATTTGTGTTTCACACGATGCCAGCGGACGGTGTCTCCTCATCGGTTTCTCGGCGAATCTGAAAAGGAAAGGTTAATGTACTTAGTCGATCTATAATTAAATTATATAGATGATCAGGTGAAACGACTACCGATCGACTCAATGTTTGGATTGGCGACCACCCACATTCGCGAGCCATGATCATCGCGCATTGTCAACTAGCTGACTGGCGGACGACTGACACGTGTCCTGAGGTTGGAACACACATGAAGGCAAAATATTATAATATGTTCCGAGTAAAACGCCTATTAGCGACGTCCTGAGACACCCGTTTACCGCAGGATAACTCAAAAGCGCATTCTTGGCATGATTCGAAGTCCGTCTTTGTCTCACTGATGGAAGTATTTCCTCAAAAGTGAGACGGGAGATGAAATAGTGTCACGTCCCGATCGACATGTGGCTGACCCGACGTCATATCCTCGACATTTCCCAGCAGTTGATGGAGCATGAGTGACAACCGCCTCGGTGCACGACGACGTAACCTCACACTAGCGTTAATTTGAGCGTCGAGTGATGTATGTCACCGAAACCTCAGTCTTATCACCAGATCTCGCTCTACTGGTTATAAAATACAGAATTTATTACGTGCTTAATAAGACGGCTACTAGAATTTAACAGTAGCGGGGTAATAAAAAAATACTAACATGAGAGATAAAAACGCACATTCGCATTTAGACAAAATCAGACTATGAAAGTCGTGTCTTATGAGATAATCGTCTTGGCTACCGGTACATTAGTTCAATGTTTACTGTATGACAGACAGGACAGCAGTATAAGGTCACATCGTCGGGCTTTTGATATGGTTTGTTAACTTCATGTTCGAAATAAAAAATCTATATGGCAGAGTACTCGGTTTCGCCCGCCCCTAGAGGCTGGCGCAAGTTATTTAAAACCCAAAAGCTCAAGCTTCATTAGCTACAGTTAATGATGGCGGCGACTCTCTCGACAGTAGGTATGTTCTTTGCAGATGCCATTTGTTAGATCTGATACCTACATACATGTAAGAAGGTGTAGGTAGCTAAACAGAGTTGTAAAGAGAAATGTTTTATCCTCTAATTAGTTCAATGTTTATTTTCAATGCAATACATTTCTAGTTATCGCATACTCTTTAGTACATTTAGGTATATTTGCGATGATATTTTGGCTACATTCTAGATAAAGGTATATCTATAATAAAAACAAAGCACCTCTTTATCTCTACAAAATCATCAATCATCATCTGTTGGTTAACTTTGGTCATATCAAAAGTTGGTTATTAATCGCCACAGCTTACCTCCGGATGAGTAAGTACAATTGAAAGGCATGCCTACTGCGGAAATTTGCATGTTAAGGGATGGACAATTTAAATTTACGATTTCGCCACCCCCACGAGGGACGACCCTCGTATTTTTTTTAATTTTCAATTTCCATTTACATTCCAACAACTAGCTCGTGTCCAAAGCGAAGTATAGGTATGGAAGAATCTCTTGTTTCATTAAAAAGTTGTTGGGGGTGAAGAATTATTTACAGGGGTAAGAATAATAGCGCCGACGTTTTATTTTTAGTCACTTAGGTATTAAAAATATCAGGTGAATTTGTACAATGTAGAAATAATGAAAAAAATTGTTAAGTGATTTCTTAAGCAATATTGTTTTTATCATACCTGCAATGTTGGATTAATTAAGAATAAATTAAAAAAGACCACGTTTTAAAATTCCATATCATAAAAAGAAAGCTATTTGAATATTAACAACGAGGAACTTTAGCGTGAGCAAGGTGTGAACTAATTGACTGATCAGCACATTTAATTAATGTGTTCATTGAAAACCCTTCGCCTGGTAAAGAAGTGCAATATTTCCATAGGACTGAAAAAAGCAAAAATACACGCTCATAATAAGTTTTTAATCTGTAGCATACGAGCTAATGTTTCTAGCCCGCAATTACCAGGGGACGATAAGATCGCGGAGTGTCTGTTCAAGGAATATGTCTTTTAACTGGCCGACGAGGAAATTAACAGACTCACGTGTTTTTGATAATTTGATAACCGAGGCGAGCATGTTGCTTTGATTTATTCCTCGAAACTGGTTATATGAGTCAGTCGAGTCGGTCTCTCATGCCCTTTGCTCGGGGCAGGTATTATTACGTAGAACTCGCACGACACTTAATTATTCGCACGAAAGTGTTGTTTTCGAATGGACATTTCCCGGTTGCCCTGTTGGCCTTTATGGCCTTAACCGTAGAAAATACGTTGTTGAAGTACGGATACAGAAAAGCCTTGTTTCCGTTAGGTTTGTATTCCAACTGTTGATTTCCAGAAAGAAGATTCGAGAGGAGACATAAATGCATCATTCAGAGTTATTTTTATGCCTCAAAAGGAATTTCATTCCACAATTTACACGTCCATGGGAAAACATGAAAACTTCAAGATCCAGAAGATGTTATTCTATTGTTCCTTAAAGTAAAATACCTATGATCAGTTATGATTCTAAAACTAACTAACAAGAGGATTAATAATTGATTTTGTAGCAATCATCTAAGATTTATGTAATCAGACCGGATAAGCGCACGCCATTCAATAAATGTTAACACAACATGTTCCTATAAAAAAATGCCTCACACACGAAATAAAATTAATGTTTTACTTCATCATTCACATTCAAATAACCGTTAGAACTATATTATTTTTTAATTCTAGTAGTTTTAATTTACTCGGTGTCGTCTACATCTACAAAGGCGTATCTACAAAGGCGTAGAATCCTGAATAACGTGTTATTAATCATTATCTCTGTATAAAGTGCTAATATAACATAAATCATTCCAATAAGTATGCTTACTGTTTAAGGTACTTGCTTCACCATTGCTGCTTTATTAAAAGCTGATATTGGTCACGACTATTTCTATAATCGTTTTTCATTATTTACTAAATTTATTATTATTAATTACTTATAGAATGCTCAAGATATCACCGAAGTTTTAATAATTGTAGGCACCGGAACAATGCTTACTTTTTAAACATCTATTTGTGTTCGTTTAGCCCATAAGCTTTTATTGTTTTTAACAAGTTTAGTATCAATTTTAGCAATTTAGAATTTTGCAATTTTTTTGCAACTTTGTTAACGTTGATGTTTTTAATAGTTAAAGTAGATAAATAATTGAAAACGTAGGCAAACTTTTAATAGCACTGTAATTTTAACAATAAGTACCTACCTACCTTCTTACTTGCTTTTCCCTCACAAGGAATTAAAACTCACGAATTATGAATATTATTCTTAAACCGATTTCTGTTTCATCACCAATTTCAAAACACTGCCGCTTCCTTATTCTCGGTGAGACAAGTCAGTAGGAGACCGGAATAAAAAGAAAATTAATAATATTTCGCGGGTGGCGGTCGCCAGTTGTTAATCAAGTGACGATCAAAGGATGTATTTTTGGAAAATTCCCAGCGCTTGTATTTATCATTTCCACTATTTGTCAATTAGAGAGCTATTGTTAGAACACAAAGTGGTTGTGATTTATTTCCACTGTATCAGCGTCAAGTAGAGTTTCAAAGCGGAAGAAATGATAATCAACTTATTTTGTGGATGTGATGAATTTTGAAAGTTACGGAGTTTGATTTATTATAATGTCGGGTAAGATATTGTTATATACTCATACACAACGCACTGAATTACGTCTACAATATACCATATCAGAAGATACATTAGAATAGTCGAAAGTTTTACTACAAAGCTACAATAACAACAGACCGTCATTTGATGTTATTTGATTTCCTACATTTTCTACATCTTCAATAAGGACCATTGCTTCAGTTTATTTAAAATAATTTCAGTTTTCTTAAATTACTCTGTAAGTATGTAAAAACGTTTACGTCTTGATTTGTTTACCCTTATTTTTTGTGGGCTTATAAATATTAATTCATTTTAAAAGTAGATTATTGTTCATAAATTATTCGTAGGTACATTATTTGATTACTTCTGTGAATAAATCAAGCTAAATTTGTGTAAAATTTTGGCTGATCTGTTAAAACAGGGTTGTCACTCGTTTCCAAGTTTCAAAGGGCGTTAGGGAGAAGGGGCATCAATAACAGCATACACGCGCATTAATCTACTTTTGTCTCTGTATTTCTTACGTTGTACCTACCTCACGTTTATTACTGGATTTGTTCTAGATGTGAATGTGAAAGACATTAATGGTTATAAAATGAGTCATAAAAAGGTCATAGCATCAATAATTTGATAGCAATTGTAATCATTCGAGTGGCTGCGTAACTTATTAAGAAAAGTAATTTTTTTAAATGTAAAAGGTGCGGGTGGTAATGCATTTTACGTCTTTCATGGATTAATCTGAATACCTGCAAAAAAACGCACTTATATTAAACTACGACGAGGAAATATGACATTGAAAAAAACAAACGAATGAATTTTGGATGTCAAAAAGTCGGCTTTCCCAAACGGCTCCCGTGAGAAAATCTGTTTTCCGCTAAGCATGTGCGGAGTGAAATGCGATGTACCCGCTAATTACCGAGCCAACTTCTAATTTAATCAGACAACTTGCGTAATTTTCACCGCGGGTCCATAATTTTTCATGAGCACTTCCTGACGATGTGACAGGGTTACATTAAAGGCTTTGTTCTGGGTCAATACGAGTAGCTAGCTTGACATGTATGTATTCCTTAATGCAACAATATTTGAGTCACAACATACAAAATATAAACTCAAACGAACATACTTTAACTGACGTTCGATGATTATTTTACGATGTAATTCGCCCGAGTGACAATACTCTTACTCTTTACTATTTACTTGATATTTTTATCCTATGGTGTGTAATAAAGTATATTTGTATTGTATTGTATTGTATTTTCACTGTCGTTGTGTTGTATTGTTGTTTTCGCTGTTATGTAATGTTTTTATTTTATAACTTCCACTTCTATTTTTTTTGTATAGGCACTTACCTATAAGCACCACCAGTCCAAAGTGCGCGACAAAGGGAGTCGCCCTGAAAACCAGTGGCTGCGGTTTTACCGCGGCCAAATGCTGAGTGCGGCCTTTTTTCGCCCAGAATTTTACTGTATTAGTATTGTAAATTCACAGTATGTTTTTTATTGATACCACTAAAGCTCGTAAATATCTACAAAACAAAAAAAAGGAAATCGGTTGACAGAAGAGAACAAGGTAATGAATCTTGGTGAGGTCTTTGTTTATATAAATATAGATTCTCCAAAATAGTTAAGTACTTTCTAATAAAATCAATAAAGTACGAGTACAATATATTGTTTAATTAACCCTACATTTTTATTGCAACTTGCAGTGGCTTTTTCGAAAGCTACGTGTCAACGCATAATATTGCATTTGCATATGCAGTGCACACCAACGAGGTTTTACATGATGGCGTGTCTTGTCATATCAAACAGCTCATGGGTACAAACGATATTTTAAAGGTTTTTGAAGACCGTGACTCGCAAAACTTAAATGGATAACTGGCAACTGTGCCAAACCTCGAATGTGCGAGGGACTGTCAGCTAGTTAGTTAGTTAGTCCTATTAGTATTAGGTTTTAATAGGAATAAAAGTTGTATACTATTCGTTAGTAATAGGACTGTCGGAGTTAGGACTGTTAGTGTAAGTTAATCCTGTTTGTAAGTACTTATTAGTATATAATACCAATTTAGTAATCGTTAGTAGGTACTTGTCCTATTCCAAGTTGGTCACAGAGGCCTTGCTATTCCTGAGGATGGAGGTGGTCCTCTTATAAACGTGTAACCGGCTTCCACAGCTTTTCGACCAGGCCACAGCTTTAAAAAAAATTATTATGTGTTTAGCCTGCCGAACAAGCAGACGGGGCCCCCTAATGGTAAGCTGGGCAGTGGGCTACCTAAAGGTTGTCTGGGAGAGATCGCTTTAAGCGATAAGACCGCCTTTTGTATATTGTCACTCTGTTTTATTTAATGGTACCTTGTATCTTTATTTTTTGGTGTACAATAAAGAGGTATTGTA
>DWMR01000627.1:0-11722 GCA_018245355.1 Dalla costala
TGTACTCGGGTCTTGGGTGTATTGTATTGTGTTCTGTGCGTCCGCCACCCGCAACACAGGGAATCCTAGTGCGGGGGTGTGAGTGTGTATACGGTTATAAAAAATAAAAATAAAGTTTAGAAATCTGTATAATCCGGTATTATATACAATACCAAGGCTATGTATGGAATACCTAAAACGGATAGGTAATGTATGAAATATAATTTATTTTATACTTTGCCTAGGTATTCTATACAACGCCGAATACGCGGCAGGTAATGTGTGTAAAAGACGAGAGCAGGGAAGGAGATGCGGGGGCAAGCTGGCAATAAATGAGTTGCTACTCGATGCGTATTTCTCGTCATGGTGATGAAGTCAAAGATGCGCGGGTTTCCATCTTTTTTGGTGTAACTAAAAAAGTCACCCTAACCTAACCCAGCCAATGTTTGTAGGCTTAAGCCGTTTTTTCTTTTCTTAGCGGGGGGCTCAGCCCCCTGCGCCCCCGTTTTTGCCTCTTTACGGATTATAACATTGATAAATACCTACCTAAATCTATTCCTTTTACACTACTAGCAGGTACTCTATACAATCCGTAGGAATTGTAATTATTACCTAGGACAATAATATTCATAATACTTCATACATTTCCTGGACTACCCAGTTTTTCTATTCTTTGCCTAGGTACTCAATACAATACCTAGGCAATGTATAGAATAACTGGGACGTCCAGGAATCTGTTTGATTAAGGTACCTACCTTAATTATACAGACTTCTGGTAACATATACCTACATTAAGAGTAAGGAAGAGGAAAATAAATTAAATATTATCTGTAGCAAATAAAAATCATAATTTTATTTTTATAATAAATAAAAATGAAGAAAACACTCCTCTTGAGAATTTTCCATATATTAAATACATCATACAAAAGATGTCAATACAAACTAAATCACTTGGTGCAAAGGCAAGCCAGTCGGTTTGGGGTTCGCCCGAGCGCCGTGCGCGGCTGTTTGAGCTGTCTACACCTTCTTAGCGACAGGCGAGTGGAAACCGAGGATAGCCTCATCTTTACTTACATTTAACAAAAAGACGTTAACTTATCGATAAACAAAGATACAAACTGCCTTCCCCATGGAATGCAACTTTGTAGACATCTCTAATTTTGAATGAAAAAATAGGTTTATTTGATCATGGGTACAAAATATTGTAAATAGAGGTATGTAAAAAAGCGTATGACACTTCAAAAGTGAAAAAAAAAAAACGAGATAATTTAGTTTACGAAATACAATAAATAAAACATAATATAAATCGTGTAACTAACTTAGTATGAAATAATTTACTAGAACTTTACACCTAAATGATATAATAAATGTATTGCAACACATGAAGGAGCTTTGGAACCATTAACTAATTCGGGGCTCATGTTTCAGTAATCTCAAACAATAAATCTAAAGATTGTGATTTATCTTTGGTTTTATAAACATTAGTCGACCATAGTTCCATAACTCCTCGCAGCACGCAGCGACTCATGTCAGGCTTATTGTAAAGCAACAAGCCAACACCGTACTGCGTTTTAACATAATTTCATAAGTACTTACACACGGTACAGATCTACTACGAAAGCTAATGCATCTTAAAAGCAAATAGAGAACTTTAACCAAAATAAAGGCGCGCGTGTTTAAACCCATATTATAGATGTGCAATATCGAAAAGCACAGAAATTTGTCACTAATTTGCAATAGTACAAGGATGTAAATGTGTTTGAATTAAAGTGATAATTTAAAATGAGAGCTTGTAAATCGATACATCGAGAGTTCGAGACTAACTTAGAATTACAACAGAATATAGACGCGACTGGCGTCCCCATTTCACTAAAAACCTTACAACTCACAAGCAAAAAGCACTTCGCAGAAATAGGGGGCTGAAGTCGAGGTGACATGAATGATAACCTACTCTAATAAAGAAGTTTCTAAGTTACATACATTATTCGTTACCGCATTGGTAATGTAAAACTGTATTATTAATATCAAGGCGAAATGTTGTGGATGTATTAGTTGAAAGAGATTTTCATATTCGAGTGGTGAATACAAAAATCACCCACTAAATGACGTTGTGACTTTCTCAAGTCCATGAGGCGCTGACAGTACCTAGCGGCTGAGAACTTGCTCGTTGCAGCAAGTCGCCCAGGTAACACGCTCCGGAACCAATGCGGACCGACCTTCGACGAGGCGGACGCCCAGTTGCATTCAAATATCGATATTATTTCACATCTGCTTTAGTTATCACCCATCACACCTTATTTCACAATTTATTATCGTTTCGTTAACTTATTAAATGCTCTCATGTCGGCATAACAACGCTTATCACAATATATAAAAATATATATTAAAGAAGCTTACACTAGAACTACACATTGGAGATGCATTCCGCTATGCATTGGCCACCACACTTGCAGTCAACCACATGAACCAATTGTCCCCACGAGTTTATTTGTGCGGCAGCACATGCAAGTCTGCGAGCTCACAGCGTCTTACTTAAAGATACAGACAATTGCATCTTGAAATAATTTATTTATACCTAAAAAGGAAGAAATGGTACAATGGACAATTCATTTTTATTGATCCCACAAAATGTATTGGTAACTGACTCAGTGTAATTTTGTACTGAATGATTTGACATATCCATGAAAGTCTTTCATAGAATTGCTTGCATTTCATACCATTACTTCCTTCAAGACAAGAGTTCAATTTGTTTGTAATTAACGCACATAACAATCAAGTTAAGAAACTAAATTTAATACTTTTGTCATTTCATAAAAAATAGTGCTTTCTCTGATTTATCAATAAAAAGCAATATCAAGACCACCAAAGCCACAAGATTGCTTGCAACATAATACTCTTTGCATGGATAAGTCTAATGGATAACCGTTACCAAAGTTATATGAAGACCTAGGATCCTCCTGTACTGTGAAAATTGTAATTTGCACAAAATCCTGACAGAGAAACAGCGAGTATCATAGGCCTTATATAGCGAGAAGCTAGTCATGTCTTAAATACATGTGCACTTAGTGACGTTAAGATTAGATAGCTCGAAACGTTAAGCCTAAGAAAAATCTACGATATTTTTATTATTTTTTGTTGTAGCTTATATTAGGCTTTTTCATAAACACATAAGTAGTAATTATTTTATGGGTATAATTTTTTCAAGAGTTAATTTTGCCGCCTTATTAGGTACACCTACAATGCTTCGTTTATTTTCTCTATGACGTAACGGCTATCTCTTCAACTTTCATCTGAAAAGTAAAACACTTGTTTAAGACTTCAAGCAGAATAAAAGTAATGGTCTAAAAATAAATAACTGGCACACAGCATGTGGTATTCGTACAATGTTGGTAGACAGCCAGAAGCAGATAAGTATTACATTGACCTGAACCATGTAGCGCAATGAACTCATCAGGGGAGGGCGTGACTTCACGTGTAATTCGTCTAATGAATCAAGCTATTTTTAAACGGTAGGTACTACAAACATGTCGCCTCGTCACAGTTCAATGTAATCCCATAAGAACTGGGGACTATGGACTATGTGTGTGGGTTACGTACCCCTTGCGCCGACGATAATGGACTTGCGTTTGATGTCCTGCGCGGGCTGCGGCCGCACCACGCCCCCGGCGCCGACCAGGTGACCGCCGCCAGCGCGGATCGGCTTGGCTGAAAGAATACATTTTATATGTACATGTGAATACAGTAATATTTTCTGTTTTTGTAGAGTATATCAGTGCTGTTGTTATTTTTAAATTTCATTATTAAGGTGATGCATTGACGCCTAATTTCAAACACTAAAAACGATTGACGGAGGACCAATATGACGGTGAACTGAACGCACGCTCTGAAATTAATGACAAGCGGCAAACAACATTTTTATTTCTTTTTTTAAAACTACCTCATGGAGTTAGAAAATGTTTTATGCACTGGCTCATCCATATTCTCTACGGGCCGCACTGAAAATCAGGGTTATGGTTCCTCCGTGGTACCATGACATAAGCTGAGTGAGAGCCTGTTTGCTTTATTAGTGCTGCAACACTGATAAATTTATTTTCATATTACTTCTTACTTAGGACCTATTTTATTATTGTTGCAGCATTATTGGAGTCAAATTGAATTATTTTCTTTCTACTTGCTTTTGTATATCATCATGTTTATATCTTTGTTGGGCTTAAATTGAATAAAATACTAGTCTTCTAATGGGGAAAGAATTTTAAAATTTCGTGTCACTTTTACTGTATACCCCCCCTTTGAACCCGCTCCCTATGATCGAATATTTCTTATATATTTTAGTTTTGAATATGTTTACTCACCAATTTGTGCCTGTGGGCCTCTTCTGGCAAGGTTTTTGGCGCGCACTGCTTCCTTGATCCTATCCACCTCGAATTGATATCTCTTACGGTCGCGCATCGCGCCTTCTTTAGCTTCCTGAAATATAAAATATGGAAATGAAAGAAAAAGTTTACTGAAAGTTCAGTTGAAGATTTTGTCGGGACAACGCGAATATTAAAAGCTAAATTCGCACTAATTGTTTCGTCAATATTTAACATTTCATTTTATAATTAAATCCTAACGAACAAGACTGGCCGGCCACCTGATGGTAAGTGGTCACCGTCGCCTATGGACACAAGCAACACCAGATGGTCGCTTACGTCGACTCTGAAGAAGAGCTCTTTTTGCGCCTTTTTTGAAGAAACCCATGTCATAGCCCATTGAACCTCAGAAGGACGCTCATACATGGTACTTATTCACTAATTTTATTTTAGGGCAATCGAAACAGCGCGCTTAGCAAAGTAAAGAGCAGATCAATCGTACCTTGAGTGCGGTCTCGAGCGCCTTCACCCTTTCCATAGTAGCGCGGAGACGCTTCTCCAGCTTGGGCAGCTCGCAGCGCAGGTCGGCGTTGTCGCGCACCAGCTGCTTGTGGACCTTCGTCAGCTGTTCTAGATTGTTCTCCAAGAACGAGATCTTCTGTTTCTGTGCCAGCGAGCCGCCTTCCTCCTCGGCACCTTCTTCCGAGTTGGTGGACTTCTTTATCCTTGCCTGACATTATAGTTAAAATTAGTTTTTTTACATACATTTAGCCTAACGAACAAGCAGACATGCCACCTGATGGTAAGTGGTCACCGTCGCCTATAGACACTTGCAACACAGAGGAGTAGCCTAGTTTTAACAATAAATGTTTTATTTAAGGTTGTAAAGGATCACGCGATCTGGCTGTTAGTATGTGTGCAATGCCACATTAACGTTGCATCCGTTTATCATCAAAATATAAATCTATGTGCGATACAAATATTTATCAGGCAAATGGCTGGTTATCAAATCTCATAGCTCGAGCGCACTAACTGGAAAACGTTAGTATAATATTATTATTTCTGCTACAGAGTGACTAATTAGGCATTTTTCTTTTTTTGTTTCTGCACACCAAGACGAAACTTACGACACCTCATTTAATAGAATTCACAAAACCGTTTAGGCTACACAGCGGGACAAAAAAATAGACATACATACATACAAACACTTGCCCTTCTTACGCCTAAAACGCCTCACTTTAATAAAGTATACATTACATACATAAGAAGTACACACCTGCAAATCTTGCACGAACAGCTTCCGCAAGTTGTGCAGCGTTTGCAGCTCCTTGGCCACAGTGTCTTCTAGCCCCTTGAGGTCGGCGCGCGCCTGCTCACGCCGCTCCACGCTTTGGCTGCGACATAACACTACACGTCAGTAACTATCGGCTATCACTTCACATTGTTGTAGAAATAAGCCATGTTTCATTCAACATATAGTATGTTTTTAAAATAAAAACCAGCATTGATTTCAGCCAGTACTATGTTAATGGAACATTTTAAACATATTGTATACAGCTCCATGACTAAAGTTCAGTAAAGCGCGAATATTGATAAAATGATTTATGTTTCTTACAAATTATTGTGTTTGCTCGATGTGCCTAGAACTTAGTTAAATTACCTGTAAGTAGATTGTGAGCTATCATATCGCCCAACACGCACCCATCCATATATCGGAGCTCGATAAGTACAGGCCGTAATTTAGAAAATGCCAACCCTCGGCAGAATGAATATGAATGGGATACGTGCGGAATAAAATGACAACTTAAAACAATAAAAAGCGAGGCGTCGCAAGACCTTGCACTACGTATACTTTGTACTTACGTTTACTAGAATGTGTCAAAACATAATATCACAAAATTTATTTCAATTGTTCGTCAGAGCCAATTAATCTAGAAAATGACTAAAACTAATGGCGTAAATGTGAACTCAATCACATTTTCTAGACTAACTGCAGGACCAATTACACGCCAAGACCAGGTTTGAACCGTGCAAACAGATTAAAAATAATAATATATGTATCAAATCGCAAATGTTGAGCAAACTATTGTGCACGGCTTCAGCACCGGCCAGCTGAGGCGACAATCACTCCTCGGCAATAAGAGTGCATACTAAGGAAGTAACGTGGAAACTGGGAACAAATGCATTTGAACGTTACTATGAGGCGTGAACTGTAAAGGAATTGTATGAATATGATGCCAGTCATGTGCTAGTTTCTAACACTACTAAAATCGAATGAACACAAATAGCACTTCACATGTAAATGCAAACATTGGAATGATGCGTTATCAATGTAAATGCAAAGTTGATGAATATACATGGCACCGACAGGATCTCGTAATAGTTACTAAACTATTTCACATTAACTACTACTATAGTGAATCTATACACCACTTGTTTAATACGAGTTCAGTAAAGGTTAATTATTATATTCTTTCCATAATATCGAAATAAGACCAACCAGCGTAATATGATCGACCCCATTATAGAAAAATATTTCAATAAAAATATATGCTTCCCATCACTCTCTATACAAACATTCGTATTTATTTACAGATTTATTTACATGATGATTCTTTTATATTCTTATTGTTAAGAACTTAATCATGGTGTTCAATTTGTGCATATTCAATGCGCAATTTGCTTTAGCTTGGAATAAAATATATCAACAACATTAAGTTGGTAACACAACCAACATTTAACTTTGTTAAGCTAATTTGTAACTTTAAGGCAGTTTTTAAAGAAATAAGAATAATGTAAACAATATAACGAGGCAGTGATGTATAACACAATTATAACTATGCAAATTCATATTTGCGTTTATAATATTAGCTACCTATTCTACACCCGTAAACATTTAAAATTTTAAAGGAATACATAACAACGATAACAAACGACGCACCTACATACTACGAGTAAGAGTCTACCGAATTTTGTAGTATATTTAATCTAATCATCGCATCTAGTTGCATGCTATACTTATTTTTACTCCACAAGTACGAACAACATTACAAGACATGCTACGACCACTACACAATACACTAGACGCGAAGCACTCATTAATAGGATAATTCATTTTAATTAAACGATTATAAGTGTATAAGTAATATCTGTAAACAGATTATTGACTAGATCAAATTAAAATGCGTAATATAGTATTAAGCGACGTCCCACATCTTGGTATCTGCTACAACCATCTTACACGAAGAGTTAATTTAATGTATTATTGCCATTTATTAGTTATGTAAGACAGCTTTGTTACAAGAAAAGGGACATCGAATAGTAAAATAATAATTCCACAGACGATCTTTACACTCGACATTAGCTTACGTGTGTTACGTGTATTAAATCTCACTTTCTACTATCAGAAACTACTTTGAGACATTCTGAATCTGTCGGAAAGTAATATTTGATAGAGATTATATAATATCAGAGATACTTCCCGATGAAATCATCTTTTTAGTCAACCGCGTATTACGGACATAGCTTACGATGTTTCCCCGATTTCGAAAGGCACAGCAAATTAGCGTCAGGTGTGCAGATACCCGTGAACATAATCACAGAAAACAAGCCAACAAGCTTAAACCAAAACGACTATTTGTGGATAGCGATGTGTGAGAAGGATCATGGTGACCGAAATAATTAAATGCAACTGAAGGGGATGGATGTTGCAGGAGTGTCGGGGGGCGGGGATTTTAGGGATTGCCGAGAGCGACTTTTCCTCCCTGGCCGGCACTTTGTAGAGATCGAAGTCCATCGGATATGCGAATCCCATTTTTTCTTTTTTGGGGGATATTACGAAGTCGAGGTATTCGTCTTTGTGGAGGGTTCGCTGGTTGGCGACCTCCTTCTCGGCCTTGTCGAGGAGGCACGCAGTGCGCGGGGAGCGCGGGGGGGCGCGCGACACTAACATGAGTTCCTTCAGCTTGGCAGACTTGTCCGCTTCCTCGCGCTTCAGCTTCTCGTAGTCGTCTTGCAGCTGCTGCCGAGCCAGCGTCAGCTCCTGGTACGAGCTGCAAACGGATTGATCGGGATTAGTACACACAAAAAAACAACATTTCACCAGTTTCTAAGTTTAGAATAGAAGCATAGCTATCGAACATTGATATTGTTCATTCAGTATTTATTGTGTGATGCTCAACAGACAACATTTTTTTGAAGGTTACTTTTGTGACAGAAGTGGTATGCCAGAACTCTAGTGGAATATTTAAAATATCTTCAATGTACACATTTTAGAACACATTACAAGCTATCATCTGCATACATTCGTTTCATATTCATAAAAAAGTAAGCTTTATAAAGTCGAGATATTGTGTGTAGGTATGAAATATCCGAGTCAGTATATTGGTATGCGCAATATGCATGTATTGCCAAGGAAATATGCAAAATTGTTTATTAGCAATCAACAAAACAGTGTAGGATGACGAGGTCATATTGTTAAGAATTTATATAGTACATATTTTAGTGTATCGGAAATCATACCAAATTAACTGAAATTCCATATTTTTTTATATCTATAGCCTGACGAAGAAGCCGGCGGACCACTTGATGGTATGTGTTCATAGCCTATGGACATTCGCAACACCAGAGGTGTCCCCAATGCGTCGCCGGCCCTGAAGGAGGGTTCTTTATGCGCTTTTTTTGAAGAACCTCATGTCATACGAGGGGCGGCTGAAAAGTTTTGAGCCTAAGTACCTATAAGTGTCACTAGATACTCGAGCTTTTTGTCACTGATTGCGAATATCTTCAGTAGTTTAAATACCAGGCTTCATGTCATTAACATCGTTACGCTTTTAGTTATTGGACTGTAAGCATCACCATATCTGAGTCATCGCCGAATTGTACGAAATCGCAGCAACAACTGTCATAAAATTCCTCACAAAGAAAAACAAAACGCTGTCAGAAATATTTGAAAAGATGTCTGCAGTTTATGGGGAGTCTAGACCTTCATTTGCAACCATAAAACGTTGGAGCCGAGCGTTCAAGCATGGCAGGAAGTCACTGGACGATGAATCCCAATTTACAGCGTCCACACTGCCGTTACCGAAGAAAACATTGAAGAAGTAAACTTGTTCAAGAAGATCGGCGAATTAAGTTGTGGCAGAATTTTTTTCTGGGTTAGAAGCCCTTTATGAAAAATGTAAGAAGCGCATTGAAGTAACGAGGGACTATAAAAAAAAAATTCAAAACTTTTCAGCCGCCCCTCGTAGGCCCCTCAGATTACGCGTGCGCGACAAAAAGGATTGCACGAAGAGTTACGTGGAGGACCGCCACGAATCCAATTGGTGTGGATAAAACCTCAGTTTTCGGAAAGTGGTGTGATGGAGAAGAACATACTCCTTGAGCTCCTGGTTTTGTCGCTGCAGCGCGGCCAGCTCGTCGCGAAGCCCCGCCAGCTGCGTGGCGTGCGCGCCGCGCAGCTGCCCCAGCTGCACCTCCAGCGCTCCACGCATCTGCACGTCCGCCAGCTGCTCCGCCGCCGCCTGCTGCACGCGCTCCGCCGCCTGCCGACCACACCAATGAGATAAGCTTTGACTATCGCGGAGATATGTGCAGACGGAACGTGTTTAGGACTTTAATAAATTAATTGATTAACAATACACATGATTTTTGTGTGCACGTCTATGGCACAATAATATTCAAATGATTCTACCTAGTTAATAAAAAATATGAAAAAAGTTACGACACTTTTCGATGTTAATGTTATCGTCGTATCAATAAATAAACAAGTAATATCTGGCCATATAGAGCTCCCTGTATCGCAAGTAGCATGGACATACACGACGAATCCATAACGATCCCATGGCCGACAACAAACACTTATCTGTCACATGCACCAGCTAGGAATAGAAGCCTCCTCGCTTAGCTGGCACCGCTGGGCCAAGCAGTCGGCAACGTATAGATAGATTATGAAGCCGGGCGTACCTGCAGCTGCGCGCACTCCTCGCGCAGGGCGTCGGCCGCTTCCTCCAGCTGTCGCTTCTTGTTCTCGGCCTCGCGCATGGACTCCGCCAGCGACGCGCAGCGCGCCTCGTGCTGCGAGATCAGCAGCCGGCACTCACCCAGCGTACGCTCGTACTCCTCGATCTACATAATAGTATACCGTATTTTTAACGTATGAAATAGGCGATTTCTGCTGAAATACAACATGATTACGTCTACACGAAGTTGAATTAAGCTTTCGAAAGTGTAATTTTATACAAAACAATTGCTGCGCTTGCTTGCGTTAAGAGATAAGATAAATCCGTTTTATAATGTGACAATAATTTGTCAATAAAATGTTTAAATCCGTATTTTTTTCTAGGTGAGCAGCTTTCACTATATCAATTAGTACTTAAATTAAATTTTTCAATAGAACTTTTTTGTCAAGTTTAAATTTATATTTTCCAGAATAGATGCAAGATGAAAATATAAAGTAAACAAACTGTTATAGGTAACCTTCATTGACCTAATTCAGATGGGTGTGCAAAACACAATTAACGCTAACGAGCGGCTGACCTTTTGATTGGCGTCAATATTCGCAGTCTCGAGCGAGTGGCAACGCTGCACGATATTCTTGACCTCGCTCTTCATCTTGCTGATGTGAAGGCGGGCCACGGTGAACTCCTCCTCGAGTTTGCCAACGGTGTCCACGTTAAGCTTGAAGTCAAGCTCGGAGCCTCCGACGGCGGCCCCGATCTCCGCCAAGTCCTTCAGCAAGTTTGTGAGCAACTCCGCGATGCGTTTGCGCTGGTGAGCGGAGAGGTCGCGCAGTTGCTGCAGTTCGGACGTCGCGCTAGTCAGTGAACTCTGTCAAAAAATAATAAATTATTGCAAGTTAGTTGGTTTAACTTTTTGTTTATTTTCGCAAATTCCGGTAATGTCAGAGTCCAGTGTTCACGCATATGGGTGCTTTCCCCCTATGTTGTGGCGGTTTTTCATCGTTGGACTACTGACGTCTCTGGTTGTTAGTTGTGACGATGTTAAAAGATTGTCATGATGGTGGAAACAAGCTGTCAACTCCAAGTCACACCATAAAAGAGTTGATTACCATTAATCGTGCCGTGGTCATGTGTGAGCTCAACTGAAATGTACAATATGATTTTAAACTTAAAACGTCGCGTACACTAATGAAATGTACAAGCCATGACACCTTAAAAAGAAACGACTATCAGCCGCCCCGACAGTGGGACACCACCTTTACTACAGGTGACTGTGTAGTGAAATGGGTCTCTTTTGTTCAGCTAGCTAAGGGAAATGTTCCTCACACTACGCGGCGGCAACTGCATGCCAGCACTCGAATGTAGGGTTATTTCGGGCTGTTAAGCGTTAAGACTGTCTTTGCAACGTATTAACTTCTTTTCCTATGTTTT
>DWMR01000628.1:0-11719 GCA_018245355.1 Dalla costala
AAGGAAAACACGATAACGTAAAATTTTCTCGATATAAAAAATTCATAAAGTAGGCTCTAATTGTTTACTTTTTTCCATGTCACCGCGATGTTTTTATCATATAGTGCTTGAAATTATTTTTAAAACATAGTAGGTAAATAATCGCACCTAAATTTACATGTAACATTTTCTTAATGCATGACGCAGTTTAAAAATATGAAATGAAAATGTTGTTTGGGGCTTACGTTATTAATTTCAGAGCTCGCGCTTAGTATAGCCATCTCACAATTTTCATACCGAAAAGTATTTCCATCACTGTCATATTGGTCCTCCGTCTATCGTTTTTAGTGTTTATTATTAGGCGTCAATGCCTCACCTTAAAAGGACATCCTTAACTCTACTTATTCCGCGAGGAGTAGAGTCCAATTAGGTCCGTTTTAAAACAATTAAATATACTCACCAATATACAGTCTTTTCTTGGTTTGCCAGCGGGATACGGCGCCTGCAATGAACGAGTGGTGTCCACAAGCAGTCTGGATTCGCGTCTCCTCTTTCACTTGACCCACCGCACTCTCGCTTACTATCTGAAATGGAATACCATAGATTTAATCCTTCAATATGGCTTCAGCCCATTTCCTGCCTACTTACTGGGGCACTGTCTCTCAGAACTGTAGAGCCCTGGCACTCAGAAGCCGCTGCGTCGCCAGTAATGATTGATGGAGGAGTTAGTGGTTAGGACGATTCGACCCTAACACGAAGACGATACGATCTTTTTAGAACTGAATTTCTTAATGGAATGGGATGTGATGATCCAATAAGTATTAGTTATCGGAGTTATTGCTACACAGCGATGGAATTAAAAAATAATTCAAGTTGAATTTATGCCTTTATTTGAATAAGTTCTATTGAATCTGTATTCCAATTCAAACAGGTGCCATTTCCCGAAGCGGATTTGACTATCGTACAGGGGTGTGTGCTAACGAGTTTTATGCAATAGATCGGGACGGGTGGCGTGTAATCGGTCTAATGATAAGCGGATACGATACAGCTTGCGGGAGGTTTGAATTGAACGCCGGTTGGTCGTGTCGCCACCTTTCAGAACGCTGACCTAAAGACCTATGAACGGCTAAGAATGAAATATTTTTTTGCGTTTGAATGCGAATTCGAAATTAAGCCCCTGCACTTCCTGGAAACGGACTTGACCCGTTTACCGGAACTGTTTACCGGGGGCTTGTAGTAACGAGTTTTATGCCATAAGCCTGGATTGCCCGCGTGTAATCAGCCTAATGGTAAGCGGATACAGCTTTGAATGGCAGGTGAGTCGCCACTTTCCAGAACCCGATTCGCAACTATACGATGCTATTTACGGTTCACCAAAGTGCCATCGCAGATGTAACGTGTAGGTTTCGTATTAACAATTACGTGCCCCATTCTAACTCCATGAGTCACTGAAGAAAAAAATAGACCATTTGAAAAAATCTGCTAGGAAAATTCATATCTTTTACCGTTGGTCATCGGGCTATATTAAATCATATTTACGCAACAGCCCTCCAGTAACACGAGTCAAAATTAAGTTCAAGAAACATACTACCAAACTTTCAGTAATCTATAATATTATAGTTGGCCTACATACAGACAATATCAATCAAAGTATTTCTCTTTGTATCCATCTTTATATAGGTAATATGCTATTAGTGAAGTAATTTGTAGCACCAATATTACATCATTCAAGTTATCATAGTGCAAGTGAAAGCAAATTGAACTGTGTCTGGTTGTTAAATGTGTGCTTCACAAGTTTCCTATAACAGCAAGAACTTATGAAATTAATATTACTTAGATAGTTTGACGATTGTATTCCATGCTTTGGAGCCATTTCGATCTATCCTGTATTCTAAGAATCAAGCATTTTTCCACTAGTTTTAATTAACAATGACTTAGTTCATGAGAAAAGTATAACACGAGTGAATATTTTTTATATCTATGTACAAAAGGTACCATAGATTGTTACATAGTAGAACCATGATTTATAACAATATTGCCACAAGCTGAAAGCTGCCACAAGATGTCAGATATACTCAGCCCCAGCCGGGAATCCAACGTCAGAATATATGTGTAACAATCACTACAAACTAGACTGGCTAAATTGCTAAATATAAATAAGTTTTTAAGTTGTGTAATCATGGGCAGTCTCAAGGGCATCAAAAATGTGTTGCTAGTTTTGAAACATTTCGTGGGAACCACTGTCATAGTGGTGGTACTGTATTTTAAATCTATTGGTTATCTATGTACTGTGAAGGAAGACTGTTTAACTCCATGCTTCACATCTATGACAATAATAAGCCACTGCTATTTTGCTGAACATTTATCTATCAATACATACCAACATAGTTATTAGGCAAGAAGGCATAGATTTCAGATGATAGTAAGTAATTTCTGACTTAGTAAGTTTTTATCATAGTTAATGTTAAGCACACCAACCTGTGATTTCTTAAGCACTTTTAAAGCATATTCCTTATCTTCACTAAGTTTCTTCACCTTGTAAACTTCACCATAAGCACCTTTTGCTATTGTTTTAATTAATTGGAAGTCCTTGTGGAGTAAATCAGTGGTGATGGGAAATTCTGGTAGAAATATAGACTCTTTGTGTGCGACTGGCCAAGCTGTTTTACTTGCTTCAAGGGGATTCCTCAATGTTGAATCATTCCATCTAAAATCCAAACAATGAGTATAGCAAAACCAAATCAAGTATTAAAAGTATGTATGTCAGTATGATGTAGTTAAACATATAATATTAATATAATATTACCTGTTTTAACAGGTGGTTTACAAAAATAATTTGTTCATTTGAAACTGGTATCATTAATTAATTATTTGATTTTGAATGAATTAAATGTAATGTGTGAGCTTGTCAAGCTCCAAAAATTGGTGTAATACCAAGTTATGGTAAAACAAATGATTAATCTCTTCTCATTTACAAAATATTCCATTGTATAATTTCGTCGTTATTTCATTTGTTGACATTTACGATAGGTGAAAATTTATGCGTTGCAGCATCGAAGTTTTTGTTGATGTTTTGTAAATTTTGTAACAGATTATGTATGTACACTAACCTTCGCCTGGACACTCGAGACCAAGGCCGCGATGCGCTGTACACCGACTGGTTGCTAGTTACGCTAACGAATGAGCGCCCACTGAGGTTACCCACGAATTGGGACAAACTAAACTGTACACAAAAATAAACATCACAACTTGCACAAAAATGTAACAAAGGACCAACGAATGACACTAATGTTACACATAAGTACCTATTCTAACGTATATCGAAAGCACAGAATGTAACGACAAGAAGTCTTCTACGAGAGAAACAAAGCGTTTTTTACATTACGTATATTCAGCTGAGAATGACATTAGCAAGTTTTCTTTTCATCGCACTTTACCTGACTCGAATATGCTTGATTGTCTCGGCCTGAATGCGCGGCTTGTTTCTGGTTTTTATCTCGTATGCTCTTATTATGCGAATTTCCCATTAAATTAAGTTACTTTTTTTGTGGTTTGTAATTATTATTTAATAGAAATGCTTAAAACTAACAATACAATTTATCGTTCCTTTCAATTATATGTTATGTCTTTGATTTGACTATATTCCCACCCATAGACAATTGAACAACAGTCAGATAGATTTTTTGAACAGTCATCAATGTCTGTGATGACATGCCTCGGATTCATACCTTTTAGCCAATTGTGACCAAAGAAAAAAAAATGTTTTATATGAGCATACCATAAATAAAATTATTAGCAATTCCATTTACTCTAAGAACCCATATATACCGTTTGCCCAGAGTTTACCACCGGTACGCTCATTTCTGCCGTGAGCCAATTACAAAAGATCGCCGTCAAAGAAGCATAACAATTTATCTCAAGGAAAGGATGGATGATTTTTATTTTGCTATTGAGATAATAAAAATGCATTTGTTGGTTTAAACTAATCTTTAATAAATAATTGCTTTTTATTGATGACGATAAATTAATTTTAGCACACTCACATTGTAACAAGTTACACAGATCTAATTCCGTTAGTATATTTGTATTGTATTGTATTCCGCCAATTGTTTTCAGTAGCAATATTATAAAATAGATATGTAAGTAGTACATAATTTGAAAGAAAAAAAAACGATATTAATCTCTAGTCTGGTAGTACAAATATATTATTATACTCTTTGGTACAAAACGAAGATAGCAATGAGTAATAAAGCAAGGACGCACGGACGATCATCGACTGATTACGCGTGCGGTTCACTTATTAGGCTCCACCACTTTCAGTCCACTTTTCGTGGGGTCATTTCGTCTATGATTTTTCGGTAGCAGACTATACCAAATTACCAATACGTTGTTACAATATTGTTTTTAAACGAAGGCTTTTTAAAAAATATTATTTTTGTATACAATGGCTTATCCAGAATTAAAGAATACAACCGTTGTCTATGTTTACATTTCAACTATATAGGCGCGAAAATTAAAATATTTAAATTAGTTACGCATATAGTTGAGTATGGTCATCGTTGATTGAAGTGTAATAATGTAAAATTCTGTCTTGATTGGTGGTGTAACAACAGCAACAACAGCTACGGGTACTATAATTTACTAGCAGTTTTGAAGAAATTAAATGAGGCAAATCAAAAATTATATTTTCAACAATGATCAAATAAACGCTTTCACACTCACACGTACCTAACGGGTTAGGGGTTCAATAAAGTTTCACACTCCAAGTAAAGCAAGTAATATTGCGTGGCTATGAAGGCAAATTACACTTTTCGAAAACTCACAATGTCTGGATACCACTTACATTCCGTTTTTTTCTCATTAATTTTCGAATCTTATTAACAAATGAAGATTTCCATTGTTTAAAGTTCACATCTCTCAACTTATTTTTAATCCAGACATTTAACCATATACCTGTTTCGACAAAAAATATAATCAAACTCATTCCAGCAAACATTCCGTAGCATTTGAATATACCTATGACGTCTTCGATATTCAGAGGTTTTATCGGCGCATCTTCTTTTATATCATTAAACCTGTACTGTTCCCATTTCTTAATAAGTCCCGCTTCTACTAAAGCCAATGCTATCTTATTGTAGGTGGCGGTCAAAGTGGAATACCTATGAAGTATCATGTTTAAATAGTGACTGTGGATCCTATCACGAGTTGCGACGTGAAGATACTGCTGTCCCTTTGAATTCAGTCTATTTACTTCCAAATACCGGCCCACAGCACAATCGACTACACAAAATCGGTGGCTATCGTTATTTATTGCATTAGCGCAACCGAACAAATCTTGAATGGGCACCCGTCGGGAATTGATCATCCGAAACCTCTCTTCGTCTTCTGGAAGTACTATATCAGGCGAAGCTACGCCTTCTATGGGGTAACCTTTTTCAAGAACATCTTCAATCGTGTCAACTTCTTTGCCTCGCTTATGAGCTGAGAATATGGATATAATGGCCGCCTGGGTACTAAAATTAATGACGAAGAAACTCCAAATAGCAGTTGTTAAGAAGATGCGGAACGATTCTTTCCTCGGGGGCTTGTCCAAACTTATGGACAGGATGGTCCTGAAGGCGTTTATAAAATCTTTCCCAACTTGATCAAAACTGAAGCGCCCAAGTTGCTCTGTATTGAAAATGAAGAAAACGAACCAAGTACAAAAGAAACATATTATAAATTGAACTAAAACATTCAAATTATTTTGTAGAAACTGTATGCATAAAGTGATTATGCTTGGGAACTACAACTCTCCTGAAAGACTGACTTTAGAGGCTGAATGCGTGAAAATAAAAGTTATATCAATATATGAAATTATCCTTTAATATCACTATTTAAATCACTAGTTTTAATAGTATATATTTAGGGTATGACTCATAATGATTACACAATATAAATAGAATATAGGTACATAATTTCATTCATGAGCAAACAAAATTAAACTATCACTATATAATTGCACAATAAGTTATTGTTATTAGACGTTTCTGCCGAGACGCAGCCTTGTGTGATTGTCACACATTACAAAATTGGCCTTTTTTAAGTTTTATTTTACAACACAACAGGCATACGGTAAGACACCCGATGGTATGGACGACCGGCTGTAAAAACTATTGCAATTGACATGTAATTTTTCCGTAATTGACAGTGAATCATACTTATCCAAGTGTCATTAAATATTTAAACTGCAAGTGGATTTACGTAGCAGGATGTATTTAATTTGTAAGTGGTAGGAAACTTATATAAATAAAAATTAAAGTTAGTATGTTTGTCCTCTATGCGTTTCTTAACTATTGATCATCTTGTGATAAAACTTTAGTAGGGTTATCTGAGGACGCCCGAGAGGGTTTCTGAGACAAAAAATCTGTACTTAAATATTACAATTAAAAAATTATTCATTAGTATTAATCCATTGAATGCTGCAATCGTAGACACAACAGAAAATCAATTGTGTTTCGCCTAGATATGTCCACTGTACATTCCAGGGGTTAACCGTGATTCTATCGACGGGCCAGTGGACTGGGGTTGACCGGTGTGTTAAAGTACGCACGTTTGTTATTCAGAAGATAGATAAATAGAATACTCTTTAATTGTACACACAAAGTAATTACAGCAACATAAAAACACTATAGAAGAGACAGTACAAAAGGCGGTCTTATCGCTAAAGAGCGATCTCTTCTAATAAGATAGTTAAGAATATGATATCCATCTTGCAACCGATGTCATTCTGGAAGGTTATATAATTTTGTATTAACTAGGCTTTTCAAATATTCACAAGAATAACTAATACCATTTCATGTCTTTATATTATTAGCTTAGGGATGGGACGATATTATGTTACGTTTACATGAACATGTATAAGTTTTGGCAATAATTCTATAACCGGCTGTCTATCGAATGTGAAACAGTGAGTCAACCTTTTTTAGGAGTTTCTTTGCTCTTTATTTTACATTTTGTTATTTTGAAACACTTTGAACTAGGGCGGACTTAACGCCTTATGACATTCTCTACCAGACAACCCTGTGTTGTGGTGTAAAATTCTGGCGACAACCACATGGCCACATAACATTACATGACCTCAAACGGTTTTATAGTTATAATCCCCTCAGCATCTGTACCTTAAGAGTAATGCGGACGAAGTCGCGAGCGCTCCCAAGTTATATTTATAATGTTTGTTATTAGTTAATATTTTTCAGAGCTTTCCGGTTGAAATTCCGAGTCCGATATCGTACGATGTAGTATCGCACTTACCTGCATTATTCCGTAACACAGTTCCATTTCACTAAACTCGTGGGAGCTGGCGTTGGCAGGACGTTCGGGTATTGTGTACGGTGGCAGTGGGGCCCCGGGCGTCACGGTCTGAGGAAACGGCATGATGGGCTCCGGTTCGTTTTCTTTGAGTGGAGTGGATTCCTTTAGACAAACAAATATCGGTTTAGTAGGTAAACGAAGTTAACGAATATATAAAATACCTTGCCTGTCTATAGTTATAACTTAAATAGGTAATTGAGTGGCTACAAAATCTTGACTATGATACCATAGAATTGTTTTTTGTTTAAGTCCAATGACCTACACATACTCGCACACATTCACGCACAAAGAGACGCTCACACACATGCACTCAGAAATAGATGAACTGCTTGTCTTTTTCAAAAATTGGGGAAGACACTATCTTCTGCAACAAATTGCAAACTACAGCATAAATCAGAAAGACTTTTTTTTTTTAAATTGGCAATAAGAAATAACCCTCTAACCACCCTTCGACCGACCGAATTTTTCAAGTTGCATTGGTAGGCGATATCCGCAAATACGAGGAATCTAGAAAAATGCTGATAGGAGTCTCGGGCCGATTTGGTAAAAACTAAAACTGCATCTTTACATTTTTGGAAAATACATGAATGTCACTATCCGGAAATCGAACCCAAATCTTTTACAAAAAATAAACACGTCTTATATTATAGCACCCATAATATTATCAATATAATTATATTGTCAAACATTATTTATTTCTCGCATTTGATGGCTGAAAACCTACTTGCTTCAATGTAAGGCTGAAAGTATCTAAAACTTTTAATAATATAAGGGCAACAACGTTTGCCGGGCCACTAGTTTTGTATAAATATTACAAGATTTTTCTTCTTGGAATATTCTCGTAAAGAATAAGTTTATATAAGTATGAACTTATCACTCCAGAAATTCCTGGAAAGTTACGTTTACGGAAAGTTTTTGCCTCACGTATTAGTATATAAGAAGATACTTTTTTTTGGATGTTAAGTATTTCTACACAAAACAACCGATTCATCGAAAATCTTATTTTGTCAAAACTTTTTATTTACATATCACATTCGAATCCATTTGTGATTTTCAGTAAGCAAGTAAAGTATTAGTTATTCCAGTTAGTAATCGTTAGTATTGGCCCTATCACCTACTACTATAATATGCCTACTGGGCTATTCGAGGCCGGCCAGTGTTTAATAACATTTTGTAAGCCCAATAAAGCCAAGGTAAACGATGAAATTTGTTACAAATCGTTTGACGACTTAACATGAAAGCAATATTTGACTATTGTGAAATTATTTTGTGATAAATGTTGATCACCAAATGTTATACAACTAAATATAATATAACAGCTGGGTGGGTGCACCGTTATGAAAAACAGCAATGATCGGTTCTGAAACATAAAGAAGGGAATCAACCGAGGGATACCTACATGAGACTAAATACCCAGATAAGACACCTGTAAGACAAACTCAAGGCTTCCTCCGGTAAGTTTATAGTCGAAGTTTGTAAGAGCTTCTCGTATCATCTTTAGAAAGTATGGAAAAAACTTAAAGAGGCCACTTGCACGTTAGTTTACACTTTGCAAGTTGTTGATGGAAAGTCTATCGAACACATCTTGCAGAAGTTTTCTTTCAGGGTGAAACACGGTTTAACGATGATAGGCTTAGAAATGAAGACTAGGGTATACAACAACTTGGATTGGCGGTCTTCTATGAGACAATCTATGGTGTAACTCGAATTTCATCAAAGACTGAAATAAAGCTGACTGTGAAAGAAAAATAACTAAGAGTTAAAATACCCACAAACATACATACCTACTCTTACTGAGTTTTTCTCAGTTGACTATGACGTGGGGTTGTTCAAAAAAGGCGCAAAAAGGCCCAAAAAGAGCTCAGGGCCGGCGACGCATTGGCAACTCTTCTAGTGCCACAGACTCTGCGAGTGTCCATAGGCGACGGTGCCCACTTACCATCAGGAAAGTGTACTTTACCATCTGCTTGTTCTTTAGGCTAACTTTATAAAAAAGAAAAAGAAATTAAGTATATAGAATGAGTATTTACGGTTGGCGTCGATCAAAATCTACTAACCTGGTAAGACAGGATATTATGTAAGCTGGCTATGATTGGCTCCGAAGCAAAAGCCAGGGTATCAATACTCTCTTCCATTGTGTGCACAATCTGGAGCAGCTTGGGGTGGCGCCATTTTTCCAGCTGCGACACGGAGAAGCGGATGCGGTCTAGGACGGTTTCTTTGCGCTTGGGTCTGTACAGCTTGTCGGCAATGCGTTTGTCAAATATGAAGACTGATGCTTCCTGCAAGAAAAAAACACAGTTAATTTACCAACATATAACACCATTCGTCAGTCAGGGTCACTGACCGACGCGGCATGGAGTCATCGTTTCATGATACCACGTAGGTATTTTCAAACACTTAGTATAGGCCTGAGATTCCTGTCATATTATTGTCAAAAAGTTGTCAAGCTCCATTTTCAAATAAAACATTAATTTCGCTACACTTTCTAATTTAATCACACGGCAATCTCGACGTGATTCAGCGTTTTATGACAGTCATCTCCTTATAACGCAAAATTGTGTTTCCAAATAATATGTGGAATTTTCATCACGTCAAAACGTTAAGACAACGAAAACTACAATTTGAGTTAAACGAAGTGAATATGAGAATAGGGAAGTATGGGAAAAGGTAAATTTGCGTGGGCGAACTGTGCGAAGCCGCTATTTCAGAACGATATTCTGTAATAGCAGCCGATGCCTATTCTATTATAATCCCACTCTCTTAATCCCAATGGGAATATCTCAATAACCCTACAGAAGTCAGAGATTTAATTTTCCAGAAGATTAAAACCTTATAGCGACATAATCAGAGTTGAACGAAGGGAATCTAAGACTTCAGTATCAAAAGACTGTCCAGCAAATAATATCGCGCAAGTACATGGGTCAACGCAAAAAGATGAGTGAGAAACATGGCTGTAACCAACCCGTAGTGGCTCACTGTAGGCCACGGGATTCTCCTCACAACTGAGGAAGCCTGGAGTATGAGTATCCAATGTGGATTGATGGAGGGGTCAGTGGCCAACCCGAGTATCGGGAGTTTTATTCCGCCCGAAAGCCTCCGACAAAGCTTAACGACTGTAATAACACGGGACTAATAACGGGAATAACGGGATTATTATCAATAATTAAACACTATTATTAGCCCGCTTGTCCAGCGCCGTCGTCATCGAAAACAAGATGCCGTCAACGAATTTAACTAAGTACCATAATTTAACCAAGTATTTTAAGAAATTTTATTTTGTTTTATTAATTGCTTTAATAATAAAAAAAATCACACAACATGCATTTTTTTACATACAACTTTTAATACCTGCGGCCTTCCTGTGTTGAGAAAGCAAAATAGAACCGCACTCAGTATACCTAATGTCATTGATTTCAATTATCACATTGTTTTTGGTTTCGCAAATACTAAATAATATAATAAGTAGCTTCTTACTGGAGCATATAAGGACAAGCCAAAGTAAATATTATTTCAGTGATAAATTACAGTAGGTGGGTAGTATATTCAAATTCAGCAAATAAAGAAGAATTTCGCCTTAGAACTATTTATTTACTACTGACTATTAGATTTACGGAGACGTCCTATTTATCTGTCATTTTCGATACGATAGTGGCTTGTCTATTGATACTTAGTCTCACATTGGTACTATATTGTATCAGCAGATGTCCTGAAAATCTCTTTATCCGTAAGTAATCACATATCGATCGCGTAATCCCGAATCCGGAGGAGTTCAGAAATATTTACTTGTCATAGAGTTTTTTAATTCCTATTAGGTTGTGATACTGACAAAAAAGCGGTGGAAGTCTAGTGTTAATTATTTCGGTAACCCATTCGGCAGGTCGGGGTTCTAATCTCTAACCTCGGATTCCTCACACAGGTGAGGTGACAGCGAGGTGGCTGTCGTCGAAAACGTCGCACATAAGGATTATTACTAACTAATTATTTTAATTCCATACGCTAAGGTTATCTGGAAGAAATCGATTTTTAGTGATAAGACCGCCTTTTGTCTATCATGTTTTGTTTCTAATCATATATTATATTTTGTGTTTTGATGGTTTACGATAAAATTTAGTATTATTATTAACTACCTATTCCACGCAACTTCGCCTGCGTAGTAATTGTTTATTCATACAAAGTTAAATACCCCATTTCCTCCCGTTAGGATGTATGGAATTTCTAAAATCATTTTCAGCTTGCCGCCGCCCCACCGCGACATTTATTTCTTTTTGCTAAGCTCCTATGGGTTGAGCGTGATGTTAAACCTATAGCCACAGGAATAAAAAACTACAGAAGGCAAGCTTCATACAAGCGCGCTGTGATCGTTTCACTACTACAAGCAAGCGGG
>DWMR01000629.1:0-11709 GCA_018245355.1 Dalla costala
AACTACTTAATAATTTAATTCTGTCATGATATTTCAGCCTATAATCTTACCTACGTATGCATTGTAAAAACATAATTCAGTTTAATATGCGAAGTAGCCACCTTTGTCTACTATATCTAGGATGTAATGTACACTGGATATGGATAAACTGTACTGGATAACTTACTGTTAATAAAGACCTTTAAAAATTAATTAATTAAAAAATAAGTAAAAATCCTGTACAGGCAGCCTCAGTGGTGTGGTACAAACATCGTAGTCCCTTTTGCACTGCACTTGGGGTGATAATACGAATTCGGCATCACTGGGGTGACAAAGCAGCCCAGTTTAGGGAGGCACTAGCTTTTCCCGCTCCACCGGGGAGGGTACTATAGAAGGTGCTCTAAGCAAATATGCACCCCGCCTATAGAGGAAGGTAGTAACCGTGGCTGCCTCCACATCTGTCAAATCGTGGTCGAAGCTATCAAAGAAAGCACATATTTGTAACATTTTTACGACGTTTGGCGCGTGCAATGAGCGTACGCTTTTCGACAGCGAAAATAACGTCTGTAAAAAACGGCCAACGTAGCTCGAAAGCTCCGACACTACACTATAGATGTGGCTGCACTCAGCGAAACGCATTATGCTAATAAACGGGGCTGTTGGTGGCTACACTTTCTTTTGGAAGGTATCTCGGAACCTAGAAGACCAGGCGTAAGATTTGCTATCAAAAATACCTTAATAAAGCGTCTTCAAAAACTGATCTTCTGCTTGTTTTAAATTAAAACTTTCCTTCTAATGATTTATTTTATTTAATAGCATAAATTTCGCCAGCCTTGCATTTTAAAACATGTTTTCTTCGCATTATTTGGGCCCACTTGTCAGTTCGGTCACGAATCAGAAAGGTAGACGGAGTTGGTCTGTAAAAAATATTGGTCCGAACTCAACACTGAATATTCAAGTCGGGATCAATAGGCGTTGAGGGTGCGGATTAAAATGGTTTCTCTCGAGAGAATAGTTTATTTTTTGTAAGAAATTTAAATTTTCACCATTTGCAGATGGAGAACCAGTTTAATTAAAAAGCTGCACGGAGCACTATTAATTTATGTCTATGATTATTTTATATATACTTAATGAGTCCATTATCCATTTAACATCTTTATCTGCATAATTAAATTAGGTTAATTGCTGCACAACGCAGATTAGTACACAGAAAACATTTGGTTAATAAATTCGTACAAAATTAGCGACGCAACCACATTTAAATATTTACGTGTGGTGAAATTGAAAAAAGATTATTTAGCAAATTTTTTTTTTTTGTAAGATGCGAACCTAATATGGGATAATAGAAAGCTCATGAAAATTGTTAACTTGTCAGTCACAGACTCTCTACATCTTCCGTTTATGAATTCGTGACGTAGGTATGGATACTATGGATGTAAGTAGGACTACGGTAAAAGAAAAAAAAAAACTTACTTGAATCAAAGGTCTTCTTTAGGTCGTCAGTCCACCTCGTCAGTAGGAAACTTGTACTTCTTTTCCCCAGTTGTGGACTCCATTTCCCACTGGGTATCAATCATCGAACGACGTGGCCGATCCATTATTTAAGATAAATTATTATCTCTGCGATATGAAGCCTTTGAAACTACTACACGATAATTTACAAGAAAATGTACGAAGAGAGCTCACATGAAACCTTTAAAGGAATATAAATTCTAAGTTATTTGCATAATAAAGAAAGACGTAATAGATTGTGGAATAGATCTTTTATATTTTGACTAGCTTTTCCCACGGCTTCCTTCGCGTTGAATAATATACAGTACATACCTACCAATCCTACCATGGATTTGTAGGTGTTGGATCTAAACACTGTACAACGCATTTATTTATTTCTATACTTATTACAAAATTATAAATATATTTTATTAGTTATTTGAAGATTCTTTCGGGATTTGTACCTTTTTTCGATATCAAGCTTAATCTATGACTATCTCCGTGACACAATACTGTGCTGTATATGCCAAATAAATTGAGTTTGTGCTCTTCAAGCATTAGTTAGGATAAGAGGAAGTTTGCTCGTAACACTATCAAGAATAATAAATATCTAGAATTTTTTTCGTGTTTCCACAACACGAGATTCAACTATCCCAACCACTAACTACAATCGGCTACTGGGTACAAGATTACACAGACATCTGCTGTCATGGGTCCTTTAAAAATATGATTTACCGACAACTATTATCTGCCAATAAAATATTCGCCCGATACCGCTTTAATACAATTTCCGAGCAGTTTAGAAATACTATCGTTACATAAATCAGGTGGAGGAAAGCAAACTAAATTTATTAGACGACTCGTGAATATCTGGCAGTCAATAGACTTTGGTTGGCAACCAAGCCGTTACTCGGTGTACGGATTTGGGAGAATTCGATATAAATCACTCAATAACTATCTACTGTTTATCCTGTAGTTATGTTTTGGTTTCGTTCAACTAGGCACGTTATAATCAATTATGTACAAGAAATACCTACAGAATTGGGGTTACCTTGGCCATCCGTTTTACATTGGTACACTGATACATATCGCCAATTGTTACTTTTTAAACTTTCTTTACCATGATAAAATTGCCCTCAAATTTGAAGCTTTCAAGTTTCAACTTGGATTCTGTTATCTTTTTGTTTAACCAAAAACTGCGCGTCTATAATTTTAAAAGACACGAAAATTAACCTTGAAAACATTATTGCCTTAAATTTATTATTCCAAAACATGCTTGTGATGTATATTTTTTACCTACGTGCTTTTCACATTTATTCTCAATTAGTTTAGCTTTCAAAATACCTACCTAAGTGCATAAATACATTTAAAAAAGGCGAACATAACCATTATAAAATTTAATGACCTGCCCAAAGACAAACAACGACGGCGAAGCTTTGAATAGTAGAAAAAGTTAAAGGACGCATAGAAGCAGAAAAAAAAGTTTTGCAGAATTATAATGTTGTAGGTACATAATAAAATAATACAACTCAACTAGAACGCAATTCTACTATAAATCCTTTTTGTGCTGTACACACAGCGCAAACAATTTGCTCTTTTGATCCTTAGAACATAGAACAAACAAGTGATTAATAGTTTTGATAAAAAACGTACCTACTCGTAAAGATGTTAAAAATACAAAAAAATTACAAAGTCATTAAACAATGGTATCGTATCTGATCGTTGGTAGATGCCCTTTTTGTCACTATCTATATATAGTGTCAACAATGTCCAAATACTTAAGAATTCTCAACCACACACAAGTATTTGGATTAAATTGTAATCAATTTCGTGTAGGTACGAGCATCCCGCGGAAACACAACTGTTTTCAAATTCATCCTTCAACTACTTTCAAGTCAAAATACATGGTAGGTATATAATATTACACATTATAAAAGTGTAAGAGTTAAAGTCGGGAAAGTACAAATTTCAGGCAGAGCCGCAAAAATAGATGAACATCAAGCTCATAGTAGTACCTAAAGAGAATTATACAAAATATTGCCATAAAAACCAAGTGAACAGTCTAATTTGTAAATGGAAAATGTTAAATAATATCATTGCTGAACACGGCGCTGATTGTAGACTTACGAGTAGCTTAAATGGAATTTTGTCCGCCTAGTAAATGCAAAAACCTTTTAGTTATATTTGAAACACTCAGCGGCGATTCCAAGCACCAAAACAGTTTTCTTCTATTCCATAAATTCGGCCAATTACCGGGACAGAAGAAGGGCCATTTGTCACAGGACAAAAAAACGTTGCCCCTCACGACCCGTCTGTCCATCTGTCCCCATAGACCTACATCAAAACCCCGTTGGCTGACAGATCGCATTTATAACCATTTTGCAGTCTAGAAAAAAAATATGAACTCTAGAAGTGGGTAATTGGCCTATCTATTTAGGATAATATCTTTCAATGAGTAGGTACCTACACAAATAACTCTTGTGTTTCGAATAACTTTGATCTACAAATGTTTTATTGCGTATGCTTAGTTAGTTAGTTACATTCCTATTGGAATACAATTTTAAATCCTCAACCGCAAAATCAAATTAATTCAATAACTCATTATTTTTAGAATATTTGAGTTTGTCGCTACGAACTTTTATGTATACCTACTAAAAAAATATTGAACATATAGACGGAGTTTTGATTGCTTACTAGTTTGGACAAAATCAGGGTAAATAAACGTAACAAATGTCTAATCAATGTCGTGACGGTCTTGGTGTATAAAAAAGTAATATTCCGTTCACTGTATCCTAGTATAGCTTTTCCCGGCTTAAAATAAAAGAGAAAGGATAAATAAACGTCGGTTGAATGGCATGAATGTTGGATTCGGCTCGGCTGGCTGGAAACGAAAATCTAATTTACGCCTGCATCAAATGAAACTTGCAAAACTAGCTACTACTTCAAATGGAATGGCAAAGAGCTATTATGTGCTAGCTCGGTTACTTTTTAAGATTCTCGTTAAAAGATTGCAAAATTGTTTCGGACTGAAGATTTCCGAAGTTGTTTTAATGAAAACTACGATGCATCAACAAGATTAAATGTATGTCGCCTCAACAATTTGATAAATGAAATTGAGATGAATAAAAAAAGATCGTTCAAGTGCGTGTGGGTCTCGCCGCCCACTAAGGGTTCAATTCGACCAAAAACTTAATACCGAATCCGAGTAGAGAAATAAACTAGTTTAAAATCTTTGCTATTTTTACTAATAACTCTCACAGTCATGTTATTTGTTGTTTAACAACAGCTGCAACAAAATAACTACAGCTTCAGCATTCTTGTTTAGGCGCTACATGCATCTGATAGACGTACTAACAGAAACCGTCAACGGAGCGACAATAATTCATCCCCTCAGGTAATTGAACCGTAACAAAGGGCTACGATTTTTGCAAATAATTAATTACTCATCAGGTTGATAAATAATGGTTACCTCAGCCCGTAGACCTCTATAATCACTTAAAGCATCTCATCAATCAATATGCGATCACATAGTCCAGTTGTAAATTATCCTTCTAAGCGAAGGGTCCTGGAGCTGCCCGTCGGTCAAAACAGGTATTATTTAACAGATAAGTATTTGATCCCGGTCTTTGGACTTTTGTGATGTAATGGACATTTATGTTATCTACATAAAAAATACCCTAGTGTCAGGGTTGGAGTTATTTTTGTTTAATAAAACTGCCAGGACTGAAACTAGTTTATATAGCGATGGTTTTTACTAAGGGATAGTTTCGTCTTTTGTGCAAACTCGTTGCTACTTTGGAGCCCACCGTAACTTCCAGGCATAGCAACGTTGGCAACTACTTAGGTGTCACAAGGTGTACAATAAAATGTATCACGAGTATAGTGACGGTGACCACTTACCATTTTATTATACCTATTCGTTAGGGTGTTTCCGAAGGATAAATCGACCGACCAACCAACATTAGTAATAGTGACTAATACACAGCAACCTTGTCGGGACGTACAGCACAGTGGCCTGGGCGGGACGTACGTCAAGATGGAAAGTAAGTAGAGTACTTAAGTATCTATTAAAATAAAACCCTAAACCTAAAGTGAACCACCGCGCTTGTGCCTCTGCATGTGGACTATGCAATGAAGATAATTTGCAGCGGAAACGCCCGCATCCGATATGCCCTAGCGCCCGACCACTCGCGAAGTTTCTGAACGTATGTAGTTTAGTATGTTACTTGATCAAACGGAAAACAGAAACTTGGAAAGTTCAATACAAGATTGCATGGCAGCAAAACTATGTCAACAGACAGCTTGATCACATAATCTTCATCATAGGATGTAGAAGATTTGTATAGGTCTATTACTATTTAATTCTTACTGATAGTTTTATACTGTCTTATACTACACGCCCCTATTATTATTTAATTATTAGCCTTTCTAAAACTTAACGATTGTTAAATGTAAACGTTAAGCGTAAACGGAATCAACTGGCCTACTTATTGATGCTGGAAATCATTAATTGGCGTACAAACTGCATTGTGACAAATTACTGAAGACTGTTGGCTTAAAGAGCCGCAGAGAAAAATAACGACAACTTTGTTTATACCTCCGTTTCTATTTATTATATCTTCAAGGCAGCTTTCGAACAGGAAATTCAAACCGAAATCAGTTTAAGTTTAAAGAGCCGGGCCACCAAGCATGGCTGTAAGAACTAGGTTTAGTCGGTCTCGAACTCACGTCGACTACAACAAATAAAAGGTAGCGTAGCTTCTTGTCTCGAAGGTTAAATCATACGACTACTTTTGGTTATTGGATAAACTATAGCGAACTACGTCGATGACTAGCGAGATATACCACAGAATAATAAAACGAGGGAAGAGCGTGACTTCTTGTATCCGAGATCTTAAGGGTCGTTGAGCCAAAACGAGTAGGTATACAAAACATTAAATTATGCTGGTATACGAAATATTCAAAATGTATATTACAGTGGCTACGTAATATAATATTGGGATTTGAAATTCAAATTCAGACTGCGAGAGGTTCCGTTCTGTAGCCACTCGATTTTACGGTTAACTGCACATGCTGTAATGCAGATACCTTTCATATACTTAAATTCATATCGTATGTTATTTCAAGTATAAGCGGTTAAACAAAACAAAGGTCTTCAATGAGCCTTTTAATAAGAAAAATATACATGACATGCTGAAAGAAATGGTAAATATAAATGTAAAAATTAAACCAAGATCGGCAAAAAATACCGCGTGTTTGGTTAATTTGCTACAAACATTACAAACAATGCAGAATATTTTGGACGTAGCAGTAGGTTGGTGACGAGATGATGATGATGATAATGAAGACTATCTCATTATTTCATTCAGGAAGCTCATTTCAATACCCACATACGTCTGTGTGTGCGTTTGTGCGTCGTATCTTGTAATGTGATTTCTGTGTATAATGAACTATCTGGTGTGCAATAAAGAAACTTTGTATTGTATTGTACGTCCGTTGTTCTCACGTTATAAATCTAAGAAACTAAAAATAAAAAACAAATAAAGCTATACATAAATTTCCTCCTTAAACTGTTAGTCAATGCTATTCGTGCCATAAGCTTGAAGCGAGCGAGTAAATTATCAGGTAGGTACCTATTCCGATTCAAAATTTCACAATCATTCCTAATTCGGTTTCCCCACTGGACTCGGTCACATGACCGCAAATTTAGTTGGATCTAATTAACCCCGGATCGATTTCATTCGCATCGCCTTATCTTCTCGCTTCGCTTCGTAATGAACTGAAATATTATGAAGGGTCGTTATTACCCCTTATCAACATAAAGACCGACTCATATTATTGCATTAAGAAAACATGTGCGTGATCACAACAAATTATTATTTTGTTATTGCAGTTTGTTCTTAAACAGTCACAACATACTATTTTTAACGCTAATCCTCCGGTCATCAGCCTACTCTCCGGCTCACGGCTCACCAGACACGGAATCCACTCATAGCTTACTAATATTATACCTAAAATACCACAAAGTCTAAAATAATAATTCTAATAATAGCGCATTATAATTTTTCCCAATTAAAACGGCAGTTTTCGTAGGTGTTTGTTCTGGACGTTCAACATACTTCACTTTACTTATTTTGAAATAAAATCACCCGTTACTTAAACATAGTCATGCAAATTGCAAAATATTAACTAAGCAAATATTAATAGTGTTGCCACTTCTAGTGCTGTGATGTAGAAATCGTTTTAAATTTCAGACGGAGGCTACTAAACTACTTGCGAGAATTTATAAAACAGTAGTTAGTTTGAGCTGTTTAATTTTAAAATGAAGTGACGTTTGATTCGTGCCATGGCATATAAATATTACTGTTATTATATTATTATTAAATATTTACTGAAATATACATTCAGTAGTTTCTGTGATGAGTTTATGAAACATAAACAAAGGTACATACGGCAGAAGCCAAGTGGAATTTAGATTATTATGTTCAATTTACAGACGCGCCTCCATTTACAGTTTAATAATAGTAGAGGAAAGTTAAACTTGATCGAGACTGTGGAATACAAATCGGTTGACTTTCCAGTGTCTAATTAAGTATGACATCCGACAATTTTATTAGGAACGTAGCGCACGACTGATCACAAACTCGTTTTGAGATTTTTAAGCAGTCTTTTGACTAAAATACCTATAAGTATTCTGTGCTAAAATAGAACAATCGTTGTAGAAAAAAATATTATCTTTGACTAATTTGTTAAGAAAAGGCATACTTTATAGTGTTCCTGAAATTTTTAAGACTAGACTAATAGAGACTATAGATATTCATCCGCTTTTTTCCTTTGTGAAAGGGTAAAAATCCTTTCTTAGTGAAGATTTACGTTATAGAAAAAAAGCTAGATGCAAAATTCCAAGTTCTACACCCCGCGGTTTGGACTGTACGTTGATATGAATGTTAGTCAGTCCATTTATTCTTTTATTCAAAAGAGATTGGATACTTTAAAGTGTATATTTTTTATTCAATACGAGTTTTTAGTCCGCACCGACACCCGAAATTTACTAAGTCTAAAGATAGCATAGAGTTTCACTACAAATATTCCCGGTTATTATCTCGAGGCAACTAATAAAATTGATGAGCTTGGATCCAAGTTGGTCGCATCTATTTACTTGCTTCTAATATTGTGGCCGTTTGAAGTTTATTTTAGTAGGTGTGGGCTGCAGTAATCTTTCAATATGGGCATGCAGTAGAGAAATAGACTGGATGTCCGGTTGCTACTCAATGCAAATTTTACAATCCTGAAGGACGAATATTAAAAACATTTTACCGTCTTAATTACGAAAACGAAGATACATTTAACTAAATCAATTAATCTACTAAATTTTTTGGAAAGAAGAGCAAGGTACAAAATAGCTGAATAATTTGATTTATATTTGACAGTTAAACGTTAAACTTTACTCCATGAACTTACATTGAAGCTCTCACCAAACTTCTTCATTGAGTATCTGATCTTTGGTGTGCTTAAATGGTTCTAATTAATTCGTCTAAGAAGTTTCCAAATTTCGCCTCCTGCCATGATATCTTTAATTAAGGTTCATGTTTGACTGCAATCTTGTAATAAACGTTATAATACAACAACAACTTAATAATAGTTAGACATTCTAACCTCATAAATAAAATAACCAAGCTAAAAAAAGTTTTATTGAAACTCGAACAGGGGTGTCCAAATTTATGTCATCTTTGTAAAGCGGCAAAATTTCATAAAATTTGGTTGAATAAACACTGTAGTTGTAAAATCTTATTCCTCGTAATTTACTGTTACGTCAAAAAATCGTTGTGTTACAGAAATCTGTAGGTATTATAAAAAGGCATGTCTTGAGTTATACATCAACCGCTGAAGCAAGCCTTTAAATCTGGATCGTTAATAACACCAATTAAAAAGAGATTTTTAGAAATTCCGCCCCTAATAAAGTGAAATTGAGTGTTCAAACAGAAAAAACAATTTGTTTGTGGGCGAACCTGCGAGGAACAGCTAGTTTTGCATAAATATGCAAAGCATGCATTTGAGACACTTAACTTGGGTCGTTATTCTGCGATTTGCATTTATGATTACCCTATGTAATGAAGGAAGGCATTAATATGCATAGATACATTCGATTTATGAATTCGGTCTCCCGACAGCTTATAGGTTATAAGTAAGATATTTATAAGAAGTTTTGAGTGTGTGTATTGTGAAAATGATGAGGTAAGCAGTATGCATTTATGTTGAAAGAAACAGACAGATATAAAGAGATAGATCGTATTATTTTGTTACCCGATTTCGTAAAAAGTGTTGCTTTTCGATTGTTTGTATGTGTGTATGGTTGTATGTTTGTTTTGTATATCTGTATGTATTTATGTATGTATTTATTGTCACGCCTAAACGAATCGATGGATTTTAATAAATGATGTGTGCGATAACTTTCCTCTTGTTTTTACCTTTTCTTTACGTGCTGCTGCAGTCAGGTTGTTTGTTTGTTTTTTGTATATTTAATTTGTGTATGTCGTCTATACTGCGTGAACCTGCCTGTGTACCTACAGGTAATTTTAAGGTGGTTGTCCATTGCGAGGTGAACTAGTGGCGATTTCGGTATCAGCGCTTCCGTAGGTACATTAAAGGTATAAAATGTCGTCAAAATTAGGTAAATTTTTTGTCCATATTGTAATTATTTTCGATTCAAAATTAGTTTTGCTGGTTTGTTGTGAATACGTGTTAAATATACAGACTGACAAACTTTTAATAAATAAGGCGTAATAAAATGAGGATCCTCATAAAATATCTAAAAAGGATAATAATGTCAAATTACCCATGTCAAGGTGCACAAATACCGCCATTTCCCTTCTAATCCCGAAGGAATATAATTTATGAGCCAGTATTGTGACTTAAAATTCATTTGAGCAGGCTTCTGCGGTTCCATGTAAAAATATTGAGGTTTGGATATTTCACGAAATGAATCTTTTGTATTTGAACTTATCATTTATAATTCGTTCCTTTTTTATAATAAGCAGAATTGGCGATGAATAGAATAATTTTAAATTCATACAATATTTTCTTTTAATATTAGGAATATTATTGTGAATAACACCATTTATTTAACTGTTTATGTTTTTTGTATAATGTAGCTCTAGATATAGTTAATAAGAAATCATTTCTACAAAAGATTATCTAACTTACGCAACAACTTAAAAAAAATCGGTTGTTAAGTGAAGTAATTAATTAACGAATTATCTACACTAAATGAAAATTTACCCCACTCAGACGTCAAAGATTGTCGTCGTATCGAAAAAATATTCAGAGCAGTGTTATAAATGTAAATACTCTAGCAGGTGATATGTGAACATTTTTTATAGCAGCTTCATTGTTCCAAACTCCATTAATCAAAGTAAGAATAAATGAGCTGGTTACGACATAATTGTGCTGACCTAAAAAGCATCACAACAAAAATTTACTCTGTTAAAAGTGAACGTCAGCTTTGAAAAATGTAATTTGATGAAACCTCGTGGCTTGAGCAGCGTAAATACTTGTGTTGAGCGCGCTTCAATTTTTAAATGGAGTGTTCAATTCGCGAGTAGCGTGTACACAAGTTTTTTTAGTCAAAAATAACCGGTCGGGTACGCTAATAGACGTTCAGTGTAAATTTGAAAAAACAATGCGATGATTTTTTGTAGTAAACTAAGAAAGAAGCCAACAAAAGTTTTAAAGATAGAAAGAAGAGTTTTGTTGGGTAAAACAATACTGTGGCTGAGTTTAGGTCTACCATCAACCCAAAAAATACTACATAGGTACATACATTATTCTATTTTTTATTTGGATAAGTGGGGCTTGAGCTGTACAGCTCCAGGCACGTCGACCATAGCTGATCGTTTGTGCCTATGGCCCATTACAATTCGCCATCCAGTCCAATGGCTTTTAAGAAAGCTAGGACCTTTTGGATGGCAATGGTATTAAACTCATCTGGATGCTATTCGTACATTCATATTTTAAATAAAGTGCATGCGAAGCTGGATTTATTTTCATGCTCCTTGAGTGAGTTCGAAAAAGTTGCGTTATATTTAATATGTTACGAGCGAGAGTAGGGAGTTCCTTTTTAATGTACTTAGTAATTTTAGTTACTTAGTTTTTAATTTTGTAAATATTTAACTAGAAGTTAATTAGAGTATGCTGTACAAGGCCCCCCTGTCGAATTGGGTTTCCTGTAAGGACAGAGTG